>SJYC01085878.1:0-33739 GCA_006408675.1 Madoqua kirkii | reverse complement strand
AGCATATCTGAGGTTATTGATATTTCTCCCGGCAATCTTGATTCCAGCTTGTGCTTCTTCCAGCCCAGCATTTCTCATGATGTACTCTGCATGTAAGTTAAATGAGCAGAGTGACAATATACAGCCTTGACGTACTCCTTTTCCTATTTTGAACCAGTCTGTTGTTCCATGTCCAGTTCTAACTGTTGCTTCCTGACCTGCATATAGGTTTCTGAGGCAGGTCAAGTGGTCTGGGATTCCCATCTCTTTCAGAATTTTCCACAGTTTATTGTGATCCACACAGTCAAAGGCTTTGGCATAGTCAATAAAGCAGAAATAGATGTTTTTCTGGAACTCTCTTGCTTTTTCCATGATCCAGCAGATGTTGGCAATTTGATCTCTGGTTCCTCTGCCTTTTCTAAAACCTGCTTGAACATCAGGGAGTTCACGGTTCACATATTGCTAAAGCCTGGCTTGGAGAATTTTGAGCACTACTTTACTAGCATGTGAGATGAGTGGAACTGTGTGGTAGTTTAGCAACATTTTATAGTTCTCTTTGCTGTGCAAATCTTCTTTTCTTCTCTTTCACTTTGTAATAGGCCCTTTGGAACATGCTGAGATCTGACGTTAGTCAAAGTTTGGAGACACTGACGGGTGGCAGGGAAGGGAGCCTTGGGGAGGACTGACAGCAGCCATGTACACAGCTGCCGCGAGCGAGATAGTGGGGCGTCCACAAGGCAAGAGCAGTCTCCATCCAAGTTTGGGGGCTCCGTCACGCACGAAGAGACATTTGGGACTTCCCTAGAGGTCCAGTGGTTTAGACTCCACGCTTCCACTGCAAGAGGTTCGATCCCTAGTCACGGAACTAGGAGCCCACGTGCCATGAGGTGTGGCCAAACAGTAAATAAGTGAAAAAGAAGGGATACTTGGCAGGAGGTTGGGACGCTCTCAGTTCCGTGAATACTCCTAAGTGTCACATTCCGTTTCTCAAAGTGTACGTCTCAGTTAGTTACTGAGAAATAAACTAACTTCACGTAAATTCAGTCTGTTTTGTCATTTAGCACCCAGCAGGACTATTCTCAGTGTCCCGATTTTTCAGTCACTTCTGGAATAATCCCAGTGGTCAGTGGAGCAAGTCTTAAAAACACAAGAAATAAGGGCAAACATTGGAACTTCTGGTCTCTTAACTGTGCCTCGAACCAAAACATCAAAGCCTGACTTAAAGCTATCGCTTTGTTTTCTTCAGTTTTTCCAGCGAAGTGAGAAGCAGCCAGCCCCACTTCTATTGCTTTCCTATGTGTTCCCATTTTGTTTGGTCACTTTCCGTCCAGCAAAACCCTGCCCTGAACAGGCCCTTTATTACAGATGACCGCACGTGATTATGCACTCAACTGGTTCATCACTGGGTATCCATTCACCAGTGTTGCAGCCACTGATGTTAATTAGATCCCCTGGCCTTCAGACCCAACCAGTCAGATAGCCTGCCTTCCCAAGGCCTTGGCTTTGCTTCCCATCCCCAATTCTGGTGTCATATTCTGCACTGATCAAGAGTCAACAACAGAATTCAGGGTAGCTAGTTTAAGCAAAAAGGGATTTATTACAGGGTGTGAGTTTATATAGTCTCTGAGAGTTCCAGCGAGGGAAGCTTAGTTGAGGACCTATTGGGTACCAATTACAGTTCGAGGCCCTGGAGCTACAGTAACGGACAAGGTAAAGAAAGCCCTTGCAGAGTTACAAGGCTTTGGAGGAGAAAACTCACTGAGGAGCTAGAGAATTCCTGTTGAGGGGCATAGGATGAACAGTGAACACAAAGCTTTGGCGGTCTGTTGAGGGAAGAGCAGACACTAACAGGCCAGAGCGGAGGTCAGTGAGAACGTGCTAGGAGATAAAGGTAGGAGAAAGGGGTTAACAGAAGTGAAATCATTGAGAGGCTGGTAGGCCACAATAAAGGTTGGATTTTATTCTAGGATAACAGGGTTTACAGAGGAGGGCTTGATTCATCTTGGGCACTGATGATGAAATTGTTTTCCCCATCAAGTTATATATAAAACTAAAAGATAATGAGCTCTGATGTCAGTGCCAGGATTCCCCTAAGAAGCTGAAAGAGCAGCCTCTGGGTGACCCAGTCTGAATTCCCTGACCCTGCCACCCTCCCTAACACCTTTGGTTTTGAACCAGGATGTCTTGGTTTTTTAAAACCGTTAATTAGTTTTGTTGTTGTTGTTCAGTGCTTTGCGACCCCCATGGACTGAAGCACACCAGGTACCATCCTTTGTCCTTCACCGTCTCCCAGAGTTTGCTCAAATTCACGCCCATCGAGCCGACGATGCCATCCAGCCATCTCATCCTCTGGCGCCCCCTTCTCCTCCTGCCCTCAGTCTTCCCCAGCATCAGGGTTAGTTATTGGCCACGCCTCGCTGCATGTAGGATCTTAGTTCCTTGACCAGGGGTGGAACCCATGCCCTTTGCAGTGGAAGCATGCTGGACCACCAGGGAAGTCCCAGGATGTCTAGTTTTTGCTTTCAGGCCTTCATGATTATCCATTCTTCCATTATATGTTTGTATATGAAGCATTGAGTATCAGTTGGTTTCTATGGAAGGTTTTATTTCACAAAATGCTTTGAAAAACTGCTGAGTGTGGCTGAATAATGTTACAGCACTCTGTGTTTCTGGAATGAGCTCTGTGTGAATCTGTATCCTCTGATAACTATCTTTGTAAGATCTGTGGTATTTGTTTGGAGTTGTTATTTTGTATGAATGTTGTTTTGCCTAAAATGGAATCTGCCTTCCTAGAATCTGTGCTCACTAAGGATTCTGTTTTGAACCAAAGCCATGACTCTTCTGTGAAATGCCCTGAAACAGTGCATCAGTAGAAGAGTTAGAGGGAATGTAATTGCTGCAATTTATAGAAATGGTTACACAAAGTAGACTAAGTACTCTCAGAATACACGTTGCCCAAATCCCCAAGTGGAAACTACTCCCCAGTATTTTCCACCAGGAAATCTGCAGAGGTAAGAAGCTCCCAGATTCCCATTCTCCTGGGCTCTTGATTCTTCCTGGCCTCCTTGGCTGTGTACCTGCCTGCTTACCAGGTGTAGGTGCTGTTGTTCAGTCACTAAGTGTGTCTGACTCTTTGCGACCCCGTGGACTGCAGCACACCAGGCTTGTCCTTCACCATCTCCTGGAGTTTGCTCAGATTCAGGTCCATTGAGTCAATGATGCCATCCAGCCATCTCATCCCCGACCATCCCCTTCTCCTCTTGCCCTCCATCTTTCCCAACATCAGGGTCTTTTCCAATGAGTCGGCTCTTCGAATCAAGTAGCCGAAGTATTGGAGCTGCATTTTACCAGATGTAAGTAACAGTTATAAAAACAACTCTTGAATATGCTGGAGTGTTTACCACCAACATGAATTCGATGAATTGAAGGTCACTCTTCATGGATGCCTTTTTTCCTGAAAAATCATTTCTCAGTATTACCTGAAGTTCATACCTGCAGGACTGAAAGATATCATGTGCCTCCCATAGATCCCAGAAATACCACTTCTAGAACTTACCTTAAAAAGATTATTGCACAACTGCCATGGATAGATGATAGGATATACACTGAAACATTGTTTCTAGAAATGAAACTTGGATCAAACCTAATTGCTTGTCAATGAGGACTTACTAAATTATGATACATTTATATAATGAGATCTTTGGTCACTGAAATAGATGTATACATATTCTGTATATATGTATCTGTACCTCAATGCATACGATATTTCTGAAAGAGGCAGGGGAATTTGCCAAGGATGAAACGATTGGCTAGGCAGATATGAGAGAATTCTTCATGGATATTCTTTTAACTTTTAAAAAGAACATTTCTAAGATTCCCTTTGTACTGCATCCACTGGCTGTGACAAGCCCCGCCCATTCCATTTCTATTCCCAGTTCTGCTCCTGAAAACACATCTTAGGAGTTTTCATTTCCTTTTTTATTTTTTTCCCAGAGTTGCTGATGGAGTGATCAAAAGTGTGTTATGGCAAACACTTCAAGCTCTCAATTTCTGTCATAAACACAACGTAAGTAACATTTCCTAATGTATTTGCTAATTTCTTCATGATGACTCTTCTCTCCTAAATGGCTCAGGGGTCTATTTGAAGAGCTAATGATGGAAGGAGAATAAGAACCAGAAGAGCAAAACAAAAGAAAGTTACAGAATACAAGGAAAAGTAATGCATTATTCATGGCTTTTTTCCAATTTCTATAAGAATCAAATTATTCACTCCTTATAAATTAAAAGTTTGTATGAACTTAAAAGTTTCCTTTTGCCCCAGCACTAATGATTATTTTTAAATTGGGTTAAAATAAGTTTTCAGAATATCAGTAGTATAACCCTCCATGGCACTTGATTTTCTTTTGTTTTTAATGTCTCTTAAGTCTTTTATACTGTAAAGATCTCCTTTCCCCTTTTTTTTTCTTTTTTCCATCGTTAATTTTTCAGAGTCATGAGTGTCAAACTTGAGCATGCCTCAGAATCACCTGGAGTTCTTGTCAAGACACATTTTGCTGGGCCAACATATATAATTTCTGATGCCGTAGGTCTGGGATAAAACCTGAGAATTTGCAGTTCTAACAGTTTACCAATTGATACTGAAATTTCCAGTCCTATAACCATGCTTTGACTTCTCCTGTGTTATGGAAATCCTTTTGGCTCGTTGCTTCCTATGTGTTATTTAGCTTGTTCTTTTGCCTGTGTTACTGGTGGCTCAGAGGTTAAAGCATCTGCCTCCAATGCGGGAGACCCGGGTTAGATCCCTGGGTTGGGAAGATCCCTTGGAGAAGGAAATGGCAATCCACTCCAGTATTCTTGCCTGGAGAATCCCATGGATGGAGAAACCTGGTAGGCTACAGTCCACGGGGTCCTAAAGAGTTGGACACGACTGAGCGACTTCACTCTACTCACACTACTGTAAATTGGTGTTTTATATCTAGAGACTAGTCACACTGAGGTTTGTCTTTTTAGACAGGAAGGCTTCACATATAATACTGTACACTTCTTATCGTGTCAGCAACCTGAAGCATATATAATGTCTGGCCGTCTTTCCCACTTTTGATTGTCTTAAAATAGATTAGTAGGCTCAAGAGATGTTCACTTGATCCCCTTCTTTAGCATTTTCGCTGTCAATCTTTTTTTTAGTTTTAGTATTTAGAGATCATTATTACTCTCTTCAGTATTTCATTAAGGTTAAATTAAGGTGGCAATTTTCTAATTCTAATATTCCTTCTGCATTTATTAATTGGAATTCTATGGAGAAGAATTTACCATGCGCTCTGGTTATTATAAAGTACAGTAAGATAAATATGTGATTATTCCTTGTAGATGCCAGTACTCACAGTGATGAACTGGCATCTCCAAGAGTGTCTCCGGGCAATCTCCAGGAGTGAAGGGTTTGAGGGAGGTGTAGGGCATCATTATGATTTTATGTATGTAATGTATTTCAATCCTTTGTAATTATTGTTCTCTCTGATATTCAGGTTGTCCCATCTTAGGCCAGTGGGGGCTTCTTTAAGTAAGCTCTTGGGTGCTTTTGCTTATATAATGATAGTTTTTTTAAAAAATAAACTTTTGAGTTGGTGCCTACATAGAGGCAGTGTTGAGGCAAGGATACAGACTACCATGTGGTCAGTTTTGATGCCAAGAGCAGAATATCTATCCTAGTAATCTAGGATTGCTGAAAAAGAGTACACAATCATGCAACTGATTTTCAGTACTTAAGGAGAGCTTCCGGAGAAGGCAATGGCACCCCACTCCAGTACTCTTGCCTGGAAGATCCCATGGATGGAGGAGCCTGGTGGGCTGCAGCCCATGGGGTCGCTAAGAGTTGGACACAACTGAGCGACTTCACTTTCACTTTTCACTTTCATGCACTGGAGAAGGAAATGGCAATCCACTCCAGTGTTCTTGCCTGGAGAATCCCAGGGACGGGGGAGCCTGGTGGGCTGCCGTCTCTGGGGTCGCACAAAGTCGGACTCGACTGAAGCGACTTAGCAGCAGCAGCAGCAGCAAGGAAAGCTTCCCTTAGTGTTAAGAAGAAAGTCAGCAAAGGGCTTCTCTGGTGGCTCAGTGGTTAAAGAATCTACCTGCCAGTGCAGAAGACATGGGTTTGATCCCTGCTCTGGGAAGATCCCACATGCCAAGGAGCAACTAAGCCCATGTGCCATAACTGTTGAGCCTGTGCTCTAGAGCCAGGAGCTCCAACTACTGAGCCCACAAGCCCTAGAGCCCTTGCGCCCCAACAGGAGAAGCCACCACAATGAGAAGCCACAAACTGCAGCCAGAGAGCAGGCCCTGCTCACCACAACCAGACAGAAGCCCAGGAACGCAGACCCAGTGCAGCCAAAACTCAGTGAAACCATTGCAAAAAGAAAGTGAGGTTTTTATTATTGATAGGGTGACTTAGAAGCTTTGACTTTCTATTGAGAACGTGTATAGAATATAGAGAGACATACTGCTCACAAGATACATATTTTCATGATCAAATTGTGCTTTCAAATAATTACTGAAGATGATGCAGAATTGAATCCGCATCTTTGTTGCTTTCCACCATGCTCTGAGAGGTATTCAAGTTCACCTAAGTTTGCTGCTGGGGTTTTATGGGTAGTTAAAATGATTTTTAAAAAATTCTATTTACCATAACTATTTGTGTATTAGCCCTGTATAATCAGATTACAAGCTTGAATGCAGTCTCTGTGGCTAATTTATCTTTGTATGTATCTCTTTAACGCCTGGTCTGGATCTTTTTTATATAAAAGGTACTCAGGAAACATTTATGGAGTAACTAGATGAATGTATGAATGAATGAGTCCATCAATCAACTTACCTACCTGATTATGACTTACTGTTTCGAGTGAACCCAAATGTTACTGTAGTTCTGTGAACTGCCACCATTCCTCTGCTTGGAACAACATGTTCTGTACCTTAAAGTTTAAAATATTGAAAACCTCCCATTTATAACCCATGACCTTTATTAAAAATAGATAATTTTTCAGGCAAACTTTATTTCTCTGACAAGAAAATTACTTCTAAACTCTGGTTACTCCTTTTTTCTTACACTATGGTAAGCCTTTGTGTATCTTTTTTAAAATAAACCTATTAGCTGAAACACATGCAAAGGGAAAAAATCTAAACCATATATAAGCTGTTACAATACTACATCTAAAATCTTTATCCCTCCTTATTTTAAAGGAACCCTCATGATGCTCTCAGATAGGAAAGGCAGTCCCACCCGTGGTGTTGCTGCAGACCCACACTGGGGACCGTGACTTCTTTTATCTCCAGAGTGGTGACCCCAGCCAAGGTCACGGTAGTAAGGGATTAAGGCCTTGCTATTCAGAGTGTGGTTGGTGAGCCTGAGAGCTCATTAAAAATTCAGACTCTCAGGCTCATTCCAGATCTACTGAGTCAGAATCTGCATGTTTAACAAGATCTCCAAGAGATTCGAGTACACATTAAATTTTGAGAGGCACTGGACTTAAGAAAATACCTACTCATTTTGTTCTTTTTTTTTACCCTATAATATGCTTAGAGTGAGGTAACTGAAGTGACCCTTTAACGTCATTATCAACTCATGAATTTTTATATATTTGATTTATCAATTAGAGAAAAATAACTTCATGTCTGGGAATTTCCTGGCAGTCCATTGTTTAGAATTCAGTGTTTTCAGTGCCGTGGTCCCTGGTTGGTGAACTGGGATCCTACAAGCCATGCACTGTGGCAAAAAAAAAAAAAAAAAGCAACAATTCCACATCAAAATGGCAAAATTACAGTGACCTCCAAAATGTGAGTGTGTCTGGCTATAACATCCATCATCGTCTTGTTGATATCAGCATCGTAGTTGTCAAGGAGGCGTCTCTCCTCTAGAATTAAGGATCAGGTTTAAAATACCATGGATACCTCTTCCTACTGGCTTGAGAGTCTGTAAAAAATGAGATTGTACATCAGCCACCATAACCCAGTTTAAGCAATGTTTGCTAAAAGCTGTGTATGAAACCCAAGTTTATTAAAATGTTCTGATTCCCCTGACTTACAACTTTCTTGTTCTTTGGTGGAAAATAAGTTGATTGCAAGAGGCCTTACAGAGTTTACACTTGAGTGCAGCTTTGCACTGGAGAAAGTGAATGCTGTATGGCAAAGCGTCTTCTGTTCTCCATGCTCTGATTCTTACTGTTCCTGTGATTTTCACTGTCTTTTTCCTTCTTCAGTACTCCATCTATTCTTCTTTATTTGTAACTTCTCTTACCTGTACCTACACTAAATGACTTTTTTCTGTTTCTTTGGGACTTGTCAGTACTTCATTTGCCTTTGTATATTTTGGTTGGAAAACAAGTGGCTATAAATTTCACAGGGATTTGCATATTTCAGTAGGCCACTAGACAGGTAGCAGTGTAAGTCCATTTACCTGGTAGTACCACACATAATCCAGAAGCTTAGAATTTGCTGCAGACTCATCTGAAGGACATAACTTGTTCTTATTAAATCAGTAGCTTTTATAGGTGACTATGACTCAGTGTTAATCCAGTTTTCATAAATGTGTTGCCTAAAAGGTAGGATGAAAACTATGTTGGTTTATGTCAGAACAGTGCAGCTTTAAAAATTACCATCTAAGGCCTTAGTACTTTTAAGAGGCCTTAAAAGGTTTCTTCTAGCTGATGGCCATACAAATGATGAAACAGTTGACAGTAATTGAGACTAAATACAAACAAGCTTGTAGTATGAGTGCTGGATTTTTTTTTTTCCATGACCCAGAATGAATTTAGCATTTAACATTTTCTCTTCTTAGATAGCTATTATAAAAGCAAAAAAATAAAAATAGAAACTTCAAAATCATCAGTTTGAAAGGAATACTTGAAAGGACTGATATCACAACAGAGAAATCAGGCAGAGGCAGCTGATTGTTGTGGTACTTAATCAGGAGCCCCGCGGTTGCCACCCGCCAGCACAAGATCATTGCAAGGATGCTCTAATTCATGTGGGAGTGCTCGGAACAGTCCAGAGCTCCGGGTGAGGGCTGAGTTGTAGAAGAGCAAGATGGTGTTAACCTCTTTGCTTGTTTGGAGGGAGAATAACCTGGAAAGCTAAAGTTCTGGAGACGAGGGCCTGAGCTGTTTTCTCCTGGGGCATCCGAGCATGCAATAGCTATTTCTGGAGTAACGGTGGGTGGGGT
This sequence comes from Madoqua kirkii, assembly GCA_006408675.1. Taxonomy (NCBI): domain Eukaryota; kingdom Metazoa; phylum Chordata; class Mammalia; order Artiodactyla; family Bovidae; genus Madoqua; species Madoqua kirkii. Next base: position 24,549 of record SJYC01085878.1, on the reverse strand, counting down.
TCACTCAGCCCACCATCATGCACGCCCCAGCTTAGCCCTCTCACATCCAGAAAGGAGCATTTGCTTCACTGAGGCTCCTGGGATGATGCAGCAAGTTGCAAGTTCTCCACTAGAGAGGACTCAGGGGAGAGTGCCTCTCAGTGGCAACCTGGTCTCCCAAGAGCGACTTCATCATGAGGTCACATCTCAAAAAAGCTGTTCAGGGTTCCAGATTAGCTCACTGTTGAGGATACTCATCTCCTGAGGCTGAATCTTTGGTGTCTCTTGTTAATAGGTGGCCATAGGTTCCAGCTGGCCTAGGACAGCTATGGTCTGTTGTCCTCTCGGAGTAATTAACTCAGCTCCCTTTCACACATCCTGACCACATGATAAATAGGATGGTCACTCTGATGCATTTCATTTTGTTGTCATTTGAATGTTTTTCCAGTTTCTCAAATTCGTAACATTTATGCAATGTGAATTGTGATTCTTAGGTGGCAGCTGTTCTTATTAGAGGCACTCTGGGTGTAATCTCATTCAGGGTTTTGGGGTTATTTTTAATTAAAGTGTAGTTTATTTACAGTGTTGTATTAATTACTGCTGTATAGCAAAGGGATTCAGTTACACATATACATATATATTATTTTTTAATATTTTCCCATTATGGTTTATCATAAGATAGTGACTATAGTTTTCTATGCTACACACTAGGACTTTGTTGTTTCATTCAGGGTTCTACCTCTTACTATTCAAATAGGGCTCAGTAAAAAGTGGAAGAAATAATTATATGATACTCCCTTCTCAAAAAAATTTTTTTCAGTTTTCCCATCCAATAACTTTTTTCCCTAGTATAGCAACTTTTTTTTTGTTATGCCAAGATTTCCAAATGAAAAATTGCCAATTTAAGGTTTTAGAAAAAAAAAAGGAAAACCATATTTGTGTTTATCTCACAGGCTGTGTTTTATCATTGAAACTAATAGTTAATGTTTATTATGCTTTGTTATTTTGATGACTCAGGGAAATAATTAAATATTTTTTTACAGTGTATTCACAGAGATGTAAAACCTGAAATATTCTAATAACTAAGCAAGGAATAATCAAGATCTGTGACTTTGGGTTTGCACGAATTCTGAGTAAGTAGCAAGTTTTTTACTAAGTTATACAATACGGATGATTATGAAATGATATAGTTTAAATTCTTACTTTAGATTTTGAATTATGCTAATTGTTATAGTGTTATTATTCAGAAAGGGAAATTTCACTTTAATATTTTAGTCCGTACTTCAGTTCATACTTCAGCTCCATCCAGTCAACTATAGTTGATTGGATGCCACATTTATGTGCTGTGTCCGTAGGTAAGGAAGAGAACTAAAAGGTGCGTTTCTGGTCTTCATGCACTTAGAATCCGAAGTAAAAGAAACAAAAGACTAACACAAGATGATTGGCAATAAAGTACTAAAGTGAAGAGGCAGATGGTTCCCCGGAGGGAGATACTAACGTGATCTAGAGTGGCTGGGAAAATCTTCATGGAGCTGATGAGACTGGGAGAGTAACCTGTAAATTACAGAGAGGATTCAGAGACAGTGCTGAGAAACAAAGAAATTATCCCAGAGAGAGAGGAACCAAAGGAAAGGGGGGACAGGTAACGATCTCCCCTGAGTCTAAAACTCTGCAGCAGGTGGAAACATGTATTAACAGCAGACACACTGCAGGGTGGGTGTGCACATAGTCAGTTTGTTGATAGGACCCCAACACAGGCGACCTGAGAGTGCACTGGGAAGCTGGTTTATTCTCAAAGCCGCACTACAGAAATTCTCCCTATGCTCTCACCCTGGTCCTCTCTTTGGGATTACATAGATGTTAAATAGCTACGGTACCTTTGGAAGTTGAGTTTTTTTTTAATGAAGTTTAGTTGATTTATAGTATTATGTTAATTTCAGGTGTACAGTATAGTGACTCAGTGTTTCTACAGATTATACTCCATTATATTGATAGCTTATCACAAGGTAATGGTTATAATCTCCAACAGTGTATCCTTGTTGCTTGTCTATTTTATATTAATAGTATGGAAGGTAAATTTACTCTCTGAGACACAGTGTAACAGTTCCCTGGGTTAGTGCGTCACTGCGTGAACTGTTAGGAGAAGCGTGGCTTCTGAGAATTATTGACGCTGATCTATTCAGAGAGCCTGACCTGCTCTTGATGCATTTGCAGTTCCAGGAGATGCCTACACTGACTATGTCGCTACAAGATGGTACCGAGCTCCTGAACTTCTTGTGGGGGATACCCAGTATGGTTCTTCAGTCGACATATGGGCTACTGGTTGCGTTTTTGCAGAGCTGCTGACAGGCCAGCCACTCTGGCCTGGAAAATCAGATGTGGACCAACTTTATCTGATAATCAGAACATTGGGTATAAGTTATACTTTATGGCTTACAGAGTTGCTAACTTGTAGTAGTAGTATGTCATTATAATGAACAAGAGCTTTCTGTTGTCTCCAAAGTGCTACTGAGGGCGGCGGTTCTGGATTGTAGCCAAAGCCCAACCCTTTTCTCAATGTGTGGAACCCTAACTCCTCTCAGTGAGGAGTTTTCAGATGCCTTTCCAAGTCAAGTCAATTAGCTCTGGAATTAACTATACATTTACTTTCCTTATCAGGCTAAGATGGGGCTAAGGGTGTGAGTCAGCTGCATAGAGCTTACTCTGAAGACACTTAATCAAATGCAGTTTCTGCTTTTTTCCCCCTTTCCTCTAGCACAGGGATCAGCAAACTTTTTCTATACAGGGTCAAATGGTAAATATTTTAGGTCTTGCCGGCTATACAGCCTCTATTGCACCTTTCAACTCCACTCCTCTATAGGTAAGATTGACAAACTGCTCTCACACACACCATCTCTTTAAGTCTTAATAAAAATCCCTTAAGAACATTATAACGTTTTTCATTGTGCCTGTTTTCACAAATGAGGAAACTGAGGCTCTAGGAGCTTGCATGAATGACCTAAAATCGTACAACTAGTTACTAATAACTGAAGAATGAGAATGGACTCCAGCGCTCTCTCTCATGAGCTTTCATCCCACATCAGTGTCCTCAGCGCTTGCCCTTGCCCCCAGGTGGAAGAGAACAGAACCCAAAAGATCAGCTGCAAGCTTACACCTCAGCCTGGGTGTGAGCAAGGTGGCCGGCCAGGCACCAGACGCGTATTGAGGGCTCCCGTAGGCTCCCCTGGCAGCGTGGCTGCCAGGCAAGAGGACTACTGCTGTCTGGCTCCCTGTGTGGTTCCCACCCCTTCTTCTGGAGGATTCCAAACCCTGGAAGATGTGGAGTAGCGTTTCACTACGGGCCACACCTTAAGCTTATGCTATTCAACTGGTTTCCTATAAAGATTGTAGAAATTTGCATTAGGCAGATATTAGACAGATCTGAGTTTGAATCTCAGGTCTGTGAGATTCAGTCTAATGACTGTGTGACTTGAGACAGGTTATCAAACCTATGAGCCTCATTCTCTCACTGGGACAGTAGAGATGAAAAAAATGCAACCATCACGAGATAGTTATAAAATTAAAGGAGATCATATGTGTAAAGCTCTCCACACCACTTGCTTACCTCCTCCTTTGACAGCAGCTGAATGACAGACTGGCACTTCCCAGGTGGCTCAGTAGGTAAGGAATCCACGTGCAGTACAGGAGATGCAGGTTCGATCCCTGGGTCAGAAAGATCCCCTGGAGGAGGGCGTGGCAACCCACTCCAGTATTCTTGCCTGGAGAATCTCATGGATTCTAACTAAGCCTAGAGGGTTACAGTCCACGGGTCACAAAAAGTCAGACACGACTAAAGTACCTGAGCAGGCATGCACAAATAACAGTGCAAGCCACGTGTGCAAAGAGAGTTGGCAGCACTGATCTTACCTGAGAAGGCAGAGTTTTTGCGGGGACCAGTTCCTCCCAAATCTAGAGGAAATGATCAGACTCATTTCTTTTACATCTGGACCTCGGAAATAAACTGTTGAGTCATAATGCTGTTTTTAACTGAAATTAATCATGCGTTATCTGATTTGTATTTTACAGGAAAGCTAATCCCAAGACATCAGTCTATCTTTAAAAGTAACCAGTTTTTCCATGGCATCAGTATTCCTGAACCGGAAGAGATGGTAAATTGCTCGATTTTGGTGTTTTGCTCTTCGTGTTGCTACTTTCCTTAAAGGGGTGATCATTTCTCTTTTAATATTTGTGCTTTGAACTCCTGTTCTCCTTATGACACACTGACACAGGTCGAATAAACCATGTAAAACTACATAAAATGAGCCAGGAGAAGGCTTCAAAAGTTCTCTTGCCCTATCCAAAGATTAATTTAATTTTCAATGTGAAGTGAAACCTTATTTCTTTCTTTCATAAATATGGTGATCCTTTTAATCAAAACACTCAAGTACCTTTCCCTGAAATAATTATAAAATAATTATTTTCTCATAAAAAGTACTTGCTGTAGTTATATTTATTTTGAAAAACAAATGCATTCTCTATTTTTTTCAGCTTCTGAAACCTCAAATCAATACAAATCATCTTTCTTCAACATGTCTTTTCACATGAAAGGTCATTCCACAAAATGATCTTTACTGTATTGAAATCAAGACTGCAAACCCCAGTGATCACCTCTACACCCTCGCTGTGGTCTTTGCCTTTCTTTGGGAATCTGTCAATGACTACCCAACCTTACTCTCTGTAGTCATTGATTTCTTATCTGTGTTACCTGAGTTTGGGCTGTGAACTTTAAAACTCCATGTGGTCTGTTGGTGTTGCTAAGTTTCACGTCCAACTTTTTGCAATCCCGTGGGCTGCAGGATGTCAGGCTTCCCTGTCCTTCACTGTCTCCCAGAGTTTGCTCAAACTCACGTCCATTGAGTCAATGATGCCATCCAACCATCTCATCCTCTGTTGTCCCCTTCTCCTACCCTCAATCTTTCCCAGCATCAGGGTCTTTTCCAGTGAGTCAGCTCTTTGCATCAGGTGGTCAAAGTATTGGAGCTTCATCTTCAACACTAGTTCTTCCAATGAATAGTCAGGGCTGATTTCCTTTAGGACTGACTGGTTAGATCTCATTGCTGTCCAAGGGACTCTCCAGAGTTTTCTCCAGCACCACAGTTGGAAAGCATCAATTCTTTGGCACTCAGCCTTCTTCATGGTCCAGCTCTCACATCTGTACATGACTACTGGGAAAGCCATAGCATTGCCTATATGGACCTTGGTTGGCCAAGTGATGTCTCTGCTTTTTTATATGCTGTCTAGGTTTGTCAAAGCTTTTCTTCCAAGGAGCAAGCGTCTTTTCATTTCGCGGCTGCAGTCACCATCTGCAGTGATTTTGGGACCCAAGAAAATAAAATCTGTCACTGCTTCCTCTTTCTTTTCCATCTGTTGCCACGAAGTGATGGAACTGATTGCTATGATCTTAGTTTTCTGAATGTTGAGTTTTAACCCAGCTTTATTCTGCCTGTACAATGAAAGGACCATCAGGGGAGGCTTGTGCCCTACTCCTGATGTGTTGAAGACAGAGTGATGTGGAGGAAGGGAGAATCTGTTAAGCCAGGTCATGATTTACAGCACCTGTGAACCATTGGGTTCAAATGGTGCTGGCTTCTCTAAACACCTGTTCATCTTAAATTTATTTCATATAATACCTTGATTTATATACTGGACTTCTTTTTTATTATGTTTGTTAAGACTCTTAATGAAAGGTTAAATGTTGAATTACAAGTATAGAGGTTGAATTAAAAATAATATTCCTAAAACATGTTTAGTTTAAAGACTAATATATAGTAGTTCCCTGGTGGTGCAATGAATAAGAATCTGCAGGAGACATGGGTTCAGTCCCTGGTTTGGGGAGATGCCACATGCCAAGGGCAGGTAAGCCAGAGTGCCACAACTGAGCCCGCACTCTAGAGCCCATAGCCTCAACTACTGAGCCCGCGTGCCTGAGCCCATGCTCCACAATAGGAGAGCCACTGCAGGGAGGAGCCCGGGGGCACTGCAACAAAGAGCAGTCCCTACTTGCTGCAACTAGAGAAGGCCCTCCCAAAGCAGCAAAGACCCAGCACAGCCGAAATAAAAGGGACTAAGAGACAACCAACCCACACGTACTTGCTGCCTAGTTATGGAAGGAGAATGGGGCGGTTGCCTGGAAGCTTCCCCCTTCCCATGCACTCTTCCTCAGTCCTGTTCTCTTGCTTACTGTCTGAGTTTTGCATTCATCATGCCTTTGCTTTCTGTAGTGCTCTTATTCATGCAGTTCAGTGTATTTTCATTAATGTTCAAAGCACCCCTATAAGTAGATTCAGTTCAGTTCAGTTCAGTCACTCAGTCGTGTCCGACTCTTTGGAACCCCATGAATCGCAGCGTGCCAGGCCTCCCTGTCCATCACCAGCTCCCGGAGTTCACTCGGATTCACTTCCATTGAGTCCGTGATGCCATCCAGCCATCTCATCCTCAGTCATCCCCTTCTCCTCCTGCCCCCAATCCCTCCCAGCATCAGAGTCTCTTCCAATGAGGCAACTCTTCTCATGAGGTGGCCAAAGTACTGGAGTTTCAGCTTCAGCATCATTCCTTCCAAAGAAATCCCAGGGCTGATTTCCTTCAGAATGGACTGGTTGGATCTCCTTGCAGTCCAAGGGACTCTCAAGAGTCTTCTCCAACACCACAGTTCTAAAGCATCAATTCTTCAGCACTCAGCCTTCTTCATAATCCAACTCTCACATCCATACATGACCACAGGAAAAACCATAGCCTTGACTAGACAGACCTGAGTCGGCAAAGTAATGTCTCTGCTTTTGAATGCTATCTAGGTTGGTCATAACTTTTCTTCTAAGGAGTAAGCGTCTTTTAATTTCATGGCTGCAGTCACCATCTGCAGTGATTTTGGGGTTCCCTATAAGTAGATATTATGGTACTGAAGGGGACATTAGAATGAACATTTACCAAACACCAATTGCAAAACATTGTAAAATTAAGAAAATAACTTCAGCTTTTTTTATTATACTATTGTGTAAAATCATGTAAAAATACTATTTTAAAAAATCTTTGAAAGGATTTATATAATCTACTAAGGGGCTTTCTCCAAAGTATTCTTAATACTAATATATTTTAAATATCTGTTACTTTGTTGTTATACAACACTGAAATGCTTTACTCTGTTTTTTAGGAAACTCTCGAAGAAAAGTTCTCAGATATTCATCCTGTGGCTTTGAATTTCATGAAGGTACCTAAGAATCAATTATAACCATATTGACTGCAAATCATAATGACTGAAGCTGGTAACTCTGGAACGGGTGGACAGTAGGTCAAATAAAGCCAATGTAAAAATGTGGTCATTGAAACTATTAAAGAACTGTAAAATAATTGCAGTTAGAGGAACATCAGTGGTTTAAACACTGAATCTTTCCAATATATCCTTTAAAATTAGTAGAAGGTGAAAGAGAATGATTACAGCTGTGATAAACCCCATGCTTCTTTTGCATTCATTAGAAATTTGACAGTTACATCAGTGTACTTCAGACTATGGAAATTTATGAGGATGAATGTATTCCTTTTAAGTTTGAAAATCAGGAGCTATGCTATCCAATAGGGTGGCCACTAGCCACTACTGAGCAGTTGAACTATGGCTGATTAGAATTGAGATGTTCTATATTTCTATGAAAATTACTTTTTAAAAGAATATAAAATATTTCACTAATAATTTTTAAATATTACATGTTGAACTGATAACCTTTTAGATACACTGGGTTCACTAAAATTCTAAATTGCTTTTTAAGTAAATCAGCAGAAGATCAGGCAGAATCAGAACCATGTGGCCACCGAATATAGCCCTTGTACCAGGGTCAGACAAAGAACAAGTTCTAATAAAAAAGCAGAAGCTCATCTATGACCAGTCTGCCATTCTTGCTTGACCAGCTGAGACCATGCTAGAAAGTATGACTCTTCCATTCACCTTGGATACTGAAAGCCTTTAATGGGGCAGGGATGGAGATACTAGTATGAGTATCTATCTTTAACAACCAATTAAGTCATATTTATAGCAATGGCTTCCATACCACTCATCAGAATGAGCGATTTAAAAATACAGATTCCAGTAAATAACCTCAGATTTACAGAAGCAGGATCTCTATGAATAGGACCTTGTAGTTTATGTCTTTGAGCCTCTCCCTAGGTAATTATGATGAACACCACAGTTTGAAACTCTTCTGATGTAGGAAGTAGAGCCGTCAGAGTGACCTAGAGTCAACTGTAGACCAGCTTTTGTGCTCGTGCTGGCCACTGCCCAGGTTGTATCCAGCGCACTGGATTCCTTCAGTCTGAGTCCTCCTGAGACCAAGAGCCCCACGCCTCTGAACTCTTAGATTGCCCTTACCACTGCTCCACTGGACCTCACCTGCTTTCTGCCTCTCACTGCTGTGATGCTCTAACCCAGCATTCCGCAGATCCTATCCTGGAAGTCTAGTTCCCCAACTTTGTTGGCTTGTTAAACACAGATTTAAAAAAAAAAAAAAGCCCACAGATTGCTTGGCCCTACCCCCAGGGCATTTGATTCAGTAGATTTGAGGTTGGACCAAGAAATCTGTATTTCTAGCAATTTCCGGGTGATGCTGATGTAGCTGGCCTAGGGACCACATTTTGTGAAGTCCTACAAACTATTTCCTTTGCAAGTGACACACACCTGACCTACATTTACCCCCTTCAAAACATTGACTGTGCATCAAGTCTGCCCTCAAAAGACTTTGAATTGGCAAAAGGAGAGCAATTCTGGTTATTAACAAGTTTCAAGTTCTGAATACTGTACAAACGTGAAGATTTTCTAAACTTGTGTTTGCTCTGCCAAGTTATTCAGAGGTTTAGGGTACAGTAACAACATAGGCTCCTCTTTTTAATATCTTCTTTCCTCTCCCGTCTTCCAAAGGAGTGTCTGAAGATGAATCCAGATGACAGGTTAACCTGTGCCCAACTCCTAGAGAGCCCCTACTTTGATTCTTTTCAAGAGGACCAAATTAAAAGAAAAGCACGTAATGAAGGAAGAAACAGAAGGCGTCCGCAGGTACCTCGGTTCCAAAGCTAAAGTGCCATAAAAATGATTATGTTCCTTCTTTGCCTCTCAAAGTGAGACTAGGCGGACACCAAGATCTTTTCCTTGCGCTGGTTTAGTTGTGTTTGTTTGTCTAATAGAAATTGTGATTGATGCAATAAAAACCATAAAACTGAAAGTTTCCAGATTGCTGCAAAATCTTATTCCAAGAATACTTAAAGTTATTGCACAGTTCTTTTGTTACACTGATTGGATATCCTCCCCACCAAGTCATGTACCCAAAACACAACAGTTTCATACAACTAAGCCCTGATTGCAGCTGAACTGAGTTTGATGGGCATTATGGAAGAACCCTTGTACTTTCTGTAGCCTCCACGTGTACAATAAGAAACTTGACTTTTCTCTTCTTTCACCCATGGCAGGCACCTTAGTTTGCCTTTCCTAGGCTTTTCCTGGTAGCCCAAGACAAGCTCTGGATAATACAAAAAGATGAAACTCAGATATCTGAAAACCAAATCCTGTCCTAAAATGTACCAGTATTATAGATTAATATGGTGAATATAAAGATAGATGTTGATTCCATGGCTTATTAGGCAACTACCATTTACTAGCTTTCAGACAGCTTTGAAGTGGAAACATAAACTCCATGGAAGTAGGTTTCTTTGGGTTTAGCTTTCTTTTCCCCCTCACCTGCATCCCCAGCACCTAAAACAATATCTGTCACATCAAAGGTACTTAATAAATAGTATTCAAATAAATAGTGGGTAGCCACTCCCTTCTCCTGGGGATCTTCCCGACCCAGGGATTGAACTCGGGTCTCCTGCACTGCAGACGGATTCTTTACCAGCTGAGTCACTGGGGAAGCCCAGGAAGTAGGTAAACATTGCTTATTGATAAGTCAAGATGATAGGTTTCCATTTCTCAGAAAACTGACAACCATCACATTTTGTGTTTGCTTAATTCTCCACCTCGGATCTACTTTTCTGTTCACCTATCTTCCCATTGGCATCTTTGCCATAAAGGAAGAAAGTGGTCTCTTTCACTAGTTAAAATAGAAGTTTTTTGGGAGAGAAGGGTCAAACTGATCAGTAAGATGAAGTGTTAAGATGACATCTGTGTATCCCAAATCTTTATCCAAAATAAAAATCCGAATTTTTATTACATAAGCCCTTTAACTGTTCAAGTTACGTGTTTGCAAGAAGCCTAATGCAGTTTACTTAACCAAAAAATTAGGTTTTGTTCAAATTTGAAATACAGTAAAAACAGTGTAAAAACAGTCTCCTCCAAACCATTTCACCAGCTCCTGGATGTTTATCCTGGGAGGGGGATGGGCACGGCTCCACCCTGCCTCTTGGTCCCTGAGCCACTCTCCACTGCGCTTGCCCCCACGTGGGTGGCGATGCTGCTGTCCCTTGCCATCTCCAGTTCACAGCTGTACTACCCTTTCTTTAATACTTTGTAACTCAGCTGATACCGATTAGGGACTTTACAGAAAGCCTTCCAAAGACGCAGGACAACAGAAGGAAAAGCAGCAGCAAGAGCAGCATGCGTCTAGAGTTTCATCTACAAAGATGATGTCACGTTCTCTGTCCTAGCCAGCTGCAGTCTGTCCATCTTGTGTGTCAGCCCCTCCAGGGTGCTCCCCACGAGACCATGCCTAACCATCTCCCTCCATCAGGCGGAGATGGAGAAGGCCCAGGGCAGCCTGGCACACCAGAAGGCCCTAGAGAGCAAGGCCAAGAGAAAGACAGAGACGTCTTCCAAATTTTGATTTTCTTTCTGAGCACACACGTTTTGCTTAGACATCTTACCATATCAGAAAATAAGGTTTCTGTATCTCTGAGTGATTGACCAACAATCTCCTTAAGCCTAAATATTGTTTAAAATTGATAGTAAAGAGATTTTAGATCTTGGCTGTTCTGCCAATATCCTAAAATTAATATCTGAAGTTAAAAATCCGAGATGAGTAAAATGTAGACTCTTGTACTTGTTGTTTAATAGCTGGTGGGAAATTTTCTTTTAAACCCTGACCAGATACTCAGAAATGAAATCATTGACACAGATCATAGTACATCCCTGAGTATCCTAGAATGAACAATATAAACTAATTTTCAAGTGTCAGAGACCACAATTTTTGCAAAAGTAACTCTGTTTAATTTTTTAAACCGATGTCTTTTGACATCTCTGTACTGTATGTATCCTTCTGTTTTACCACCTTGAAATCAAACTGTACCAATAGGAATTGTTTTCAATTTACTTTCTTATTTTTGTCTTGTTCTGCTATTAGAATCAACTGTTGCCTCTCATACCAGGAAGCCACATCTCCCCCACACCTGATGGAAGAAAACAAGTCCTCCAGTTAAAATTTGATCATCTTCCAAACATTTAGTTCTTTCAAGAGGAAAGTAATTTAATACATATACACATTTTTGTACCAGAGAGATAGGGAGTCTCAGTGTTTCGGATGCAAATGAACCATATGAAAATTAAGATGCTTTCTAGAATTGTTTTGCTCTGATCATTCTGATTCCTCTGCCTGTGTTTTTCACATGCCAAGTTTATCTTTTAGAACATTTTCTATAAATGTTAACAGCATTTGAAACTGCACATATGGAGGAGAGATTTTTTATTTTATCAGAGAAGCCCCTCTTGAAGCAGCTTGTATTGAGAATTTGTAAATTTATCCTTTGATTTATGAAAAAGATTTACATATACCATCTTGCTTCAGCTGACCACATACAGTCTTAGAGCAATATCAGATAGCTTGCCTAGCCATTGTTTGTGTAAGGAATGGCATTATATTTCTGCATTTTAATTCGCTCTTGTTGCAGCCAGGTCTGTTGAGTTAATCCTGGAATTTTATTCTGTGTTTTTATATCGGTATAGGAAGGGAACCTTGAAATGTCATCTGGGTTTATCCCTTAATTCCAGGGCAGACTCTACTTTCCCTGTCTCATAAGACATTGACAATTCTATTTTTAAAGCTAGCTAGAGAACATGCCGTACATTTACATAGAAAATAGTGGATGAACTGCAAGGAATTACCATCCTTGTGACGTCACGCCCTAGAATAGCTGCCTGCTGAGCCTTCTCCTGTCCTTTGGGGCTTCACCGTTCCTTATCCTTTTCTTCTCCTGATTAAGTCTTCTCAGTACCTAAACCTATCCTCCTGGGTGTATTTTCTAAACATCTCGTTGTCAGCACTCTCTTCCAAACATTTGCCTCCATGCACTCTATAAACTTGTCTAGCCCTACACCTGGGCATCATGGTCAGGTCAAGTTTGTAAACACTTCTGAGAGCAGAAAGATTACCATTCAGTTAACTTCATTTTGTGTCTCTTGTCAAAAAAAGACACAAACAAAACACCTCAGTAAGTGAGTTGAATTTATATTGGGGCATTTTCCCAAGTAAACTTGACACACGCACATATATATCTGTAAATATATATATTTATAATTATAAATTTTGAAGCATCAGAGTAGATCCCTTTTATCCTGGACATCTAAAAATGGTACAGACTGTTTGAAAGTACTTTTAGTTTGCTGTAAGGAACTCATGTAAAATAATAGCATGAGGAAAAAATAAATATAAAATAATAGCATGAGGCTGTCTATCTCTGACTGACATAAAGGCACAAAACAGTGGCATCTTTATCAATAAATATTAAGATTATTTCATTAGCTTTTTTCTGCTTCTGAGTCTGGCATGTATACGTGAACATTGTCAAATTTTGCAAATACACCTAATTCCAGAAATTCTTCGTATTTGACACTAAGACACCAGGCATAAATTGTTATTAAGGAAGCACAGTTCCACCTCATGTTCATCTCTAAAAGTCTGCTGCACATATAAACATGGCTCTATGAACTTTCAGAGAATCTCATCCAGTTACTTGGGCGCATCTCTTTATTAAGGAGTTATGACATCTAAACAATAGTTCTGTGCTCACTAAAGATATTTGGGGTGGGCTTATTTGACCATTTAATATTCTTAGTGTGAATATAGCCTGCTTAGGATCTTCTTTATTTTCATCTTATTATCAGAATGTGTCTCTTCAGATTTTTTGCATTTTTAGTAGGATGATACCACAGGTACAAGACCAATGAGGAATAAAAGATAAAAGCAACATTGATTAAAGATTTATTTTTAGCTTTCATAGTGGGTTTTTTTTAATCGTTTAAGCTTTCTTATTGCCAAACCACTCATGCTGTTCAAGCTCACCTAAATGTGAGCTTACATGCAGAAACTAAGACAGCGCAAGACCCCAGTATCCGTTTTATAATTGTGCTTCAAACAACAATGGAGTTTTGGGCAGAGGTTGGTTAGATAACTGTCTTCCCTTAATTTTTGCTTACAATTAAGAATCCACTCAAACTAGCATCTCTCTCTCCATTCTGTTCCTTGGACAAATCCATCATTTAGGTATCACTGGGGAGAGGAGAGGTGAAAGCATCTAATGCTTAGACAAATGTCCCTGTGTAGTCATATTACCTGGAAGAAATGGAATCTTCTGATAGACGTTTGCATGCTCATCTCTCCCTGGGTGGCTCAGGCCACAGAGCACCTCAGATGCCTGGTGGCGCAGGGGCACACATCTCGAAGTGCGACTCTTTACAGAGTGCGGATTTCTCACCTCGGGACTTTGCAGGTTCCCTTGCATTTCTCAGCTGCATGGAAGACAGCGGTACTCATGCCCAAATTAAGTAATGACTTTTGTAAAACTTCTCCTCGGCAAATAGGCTTGCTCTTCGCAGAAGCCCATGTGATTATATAACTACATGTTCCTTTTTACAGCCTTGCACACTTTCTGGCTTACCTGGGGCTTGTCTCACCCGTGCCAGCTTCCAGGCCTTTTAATTTACTTACAGAGCTCTTTCCCAGGGCTGTCCAAATGCGACGCCGTCATGGTGAGTGACACCATCTGAATACTCCTTTCCTCCACGTTAGTGTGACTTCTTGGTGCCCTCGTTTTCTCACACTTTCCACACACACGAACCTGAGACTCTCCAGGTTGCTCTCTTTCTTTCTTTTTCTCATTCTTTCTCCTTCCTCCCTTCCTCCTCTTTCATTCTTCTTTCTTTCCTCCCTTCCTCAGGGCACTTTACAATTAAAAAATGCAGACCTTATTTATTCTTAGTGCTGCTGCTTCTTCAGGAAAGAAGAAAGTATAATACATAATACACAGAGAGGACATCTGATTCAACTTTATCAGCCCGTAGGCCTCTTTGCTTGGACTCTGTCTTTAGTCCCCGTTTCGGTCCTGATGATATATCCATGCAGTTGTTCAGACTTGCTCCAACCACAAAGCCCTTGAGGGGGTCACTTTTTAAAGCTTGTTTTAACAAGACTGAACCATTAAAAAGTGCTGTTCAAGAGGCAGCCGTCAAATGCTGTGGATTGGGGAGGTGACAGCAGAGTGCAGGGTTGGAGAAGTGAGCAGAGAGAACGTCCCTCTGCTAAGGAGCTCTCTCACTGTCCTTTAGTGCTCTTGCACATTCCCCAAACTACAGGATGTCAGAAAATTAACACGTTCTTTTTAATAAGATGAAAAATTTTTAGTTCCGAACATGTTGTAAGGTCCTTGTTCATACTTGCCGTAGAATTACAGTTTTTTTAAAAGGTGGCACTTTCTTTGTCATTTGTTACCACCAACAAGTTCCAATCCTGGTTTTGTAACAACTTGAATGGCACAGAATTCTCAAAAAATATAAGTATATATTTTAAATTAAAACATACTACCAAAATAGGAATGATCTGCAAATTCCACAAAGAGTAGAATCTTGGGAAATTGGGGTACTGTGTAAGGTAAGAGCGAAATCACAAGTATATAGATTTTAATGCGTATAGTGAAAACATTAAGATGTCATTAAGACATTAACACTTGCAAGTTAAAGTAGTATGCTGGGTATATATGTGTATTTGTTTTCTACTAGAATCATTAACTCAACAACGTCATTCTTGTTTTGACAGAAGATGAAGCGTCATCAAGAGTGGTAATTTAGAGAATAATAGAAATACCATTTGGTCTGGAAGTTAGGAAACTGGTTCTAGGTCTGTGTAGCCTTGTCACAATACGTAACTTTCTTTTGCCTTCATTTTCTCATTTGTAAAATAAGAAAGTGGATAAATGAGATAATGTATTAGGCTCCCCTTCAGCTCTAAACTTCTGTGATTCTCTGTGGCACATGGTATTTGTGTCTTGGATGTATCTCCCATTATAACAGTCTTTCCCGAGACTGTTTAACAATATCAAAATACGCTTTGCTCTTCGTGATTTAGCCATTGTCTCTCTCACCTGCTTTCTTTCATACAAACACACACACACCGCCCCTTGCTAGTTCTACCAAGTCAATAGCAGTTTATAGACAACCACCTAACAGAGGTCAATTTGATAAACAAAATTAAATTTTAAAGCTAATTATCACTGGATTTTTTTAAATTAATGTAAATCAAACAGGTGTGCTTTCAAAATGCAGAGTAATATGTAATCATTCTTTGCTGTTTTAATCTAACTCTAATTAGCTTGGAAATGACATATGCTGTGAAATACTAATTTAAGATATCCATTAAGGCAAAGAACATTCAGTACATTTCTAACTTCAGTAAAACTTTTGGTAGTTTCAGTAAATGACAACTTAATGGAATTCTACAAATAGAACTGAATTTTATCTGTTTTATATTTCAGCAACAGGGACACAGGCTCAGTCAACCTTATATTTAACTTATCCTTAAAGCTTATAATCAAGCCAAGAATATTTTTTCCTATTTAACAGGCATATAAATGACTTGTATTTATAAAGTTCAAATTCTTTTCTGTCCTGAACACTAGTCACTGACTGTATCTCTATAGAGTGTTACTTTGAAGATGTATGTCTACTTATGATTTTAGGACATGTTTGTTTAAAAGCAGGTCTACTTCAAATCACGTGAACTTATAGCTATGATTCAATTAGCATTTGATAGCATAATGACAATTTATACTTCTAGATATAATGTCTGTCTCTTATACACATCTGACTTTGCAGGTTCCATTAAAGCTTATAATCAAGCCAAGAATATTTTTTCCTATTTAACAGGCATATAAATGACTTGTATTTATAAAGTTCAAATTCTTTTCTGTCCTGAACACTAGTCACTGACTGTATCTCTATAGAGTGTTACTTTGAAGATGTATGTCTACTTATGATTTTAGGACATGTTTGTTTAAAAGCAGGTCTACTTCAAATCACGTGAACTTATAGCTATGATTCAATTAGCATTTGATAGCATAATGACAATTTATACTTCTAGATATAATGTACTGCAAACAGTTTTAGTTGTATTATGTTAAGTATACATAATAAGTTTTTTTTTATCTTAAGATAACTTGTAAAACCTAAGAATGGGATTAAAAACTTTGGTGACTTTATATTTGAATATATCACTTAACCTGAATATGTTCTTTAGCTTATTTTAATAAAAGTTAGAACTATTTCTGTCTCCTAATTTTTGTTCAACTCAGCTATTAGTCTATTGACTATTGCTTTGTATTTAAGTGAGAAAAACTGTCATCTTCGTATATTAATTCCAGAATTTGTTATTTAATTTCCTATCAGTTGGAATATCTGAATAGCTGAGTAGCAAACTATTCCTTTTGTTGCCTGGGGCTGGGAATTTTTACAAATGGAAAACTAGCAAAAACTTTTCCAGTCTGACCGGCTTGATGTTTATCTCTGAGACATCTTTACAACTTTACTTTGAGGCCCTAAGATTCTTTTTCCTTCAGTTCAGATTTTTCTCTGGCCCTTTACCATACTTAAGCTGCAAGATGTTTTTGTATCTTCAAGCCCGAGCTAGATTCTGTTATAGGTTTAAAAAGACAGAAAGGCTCAAGACCAAACTTAGACTAATGATCAGAGAGAAAAACAACTGATAAAATAACGAATGAGTCACTATTTAAATATACTTCAGTTCTTTTATTTTTTTCTGAACTAACCTTTCTGCTTTCATTACTTTTAACAGCACTTATGTAGAAAGAGTGTGGTCAATTATCTCCAATGGCAGCTGCAGCAATTTCTCTCAACCTACATCAGTTTTACCCTGACGCTTCCCACTGCTCTCATCAAGAGATGAGGTCTCACTCCCTCTCCTCATCTTGTGACCTGTGTCTTCCTTAGATGCCCTGTCCCATTTCTGGGCTTAGCCCTTGAAAGGTCTGGCAGCTTCTTCCCCAGACAGAGAAGTCTGCCATTTGTCTCTGGGGGAGCCAGCCTCCGTGCTGTAAAGAAGCTTGAGCTAGATACAACTAAATGATAAGATACCACATGGAGAGGAGGAGGCTGCTGGAGGAGCACCAAGGGAGCCAGTCATGTGAGTGAAGCCTTCCTGGACTTTCCAACTCAGTGTAGCCGCCAGCTGAAGATCCCCAAATCAGCATCCCTAACCAGCATCAGGTAGAACAGAATAACTGCCCAGCTGAGCCCAGTCGACCTACCAAACTATAAGAAATAATGAACCAGTGGTTTTAAACCACTATCCAGGTTAGATTTGTTATGCAGCAATAGACAACTGTAACGGTATGTTTTTAAATTGTATACTGTTTAGTGGAGAAACATGTTCTCAATTTATATGCAAACTTTAAGACATAAAGTTACCTTAATTTTGTTGAAGTATAGTTGATTTACAGTGTTGTGTTAATTTCTGCTGTACCTCTAAGTGATTCAGTTATGTGTGTGTGTGTGTGTGTGTGTGTGTGTGTGTGTGTGTGTATTCTTTTTCATTATGTTTTTTCACTAGATATTGAATATAGTTCCCTGTGCTATACAACAGTACCTTGTTGTTTATCCATTCTATATGTAATAGTTTGCCTCTGTTAATCCCCAACACTAGAGAAGGACAGGCAACCCATTCCAGTATTCTTGCCTGGAAAATCCCATGGACAAAGGAGCCTGGTGGGCTACAATCCATGGGATTGCAAAAGAGTCAGACACAACAACTAAACAATCCCAAACCGCCAGTCCTTTCTTCCCCAGCCCTCTCCCCTTTGGCAACCATAAGTCTGTGCTCTCTGTGAGTTTGTTTCTATTTCATGAATGAATGAATGAATGAAAGTCACTCAGTTGTGTCCAACTCTTTGCAACCCCATGGACTACACAATCAATGGAATTCTCCAGGCCAGAATACTGGAGTGGGTGGCAGTTTCCATCTCCAGTGGATCTTCCCAACCCAGGGATCGAACCCAGGTCACCCACATTGCAGTTGGATTCTTTACCAGCAGAGCCACCAGGGAAACCTTTCTGTTTCATAGATATGTTCATTTGTGTTATATTTTTAGATTCCACATGTAACTGATATCATATGGTGTTTCTCTTTTTCTTTCGGACTTATTTCACTTAGTATGGTCATCTCTACCTCCATCCATGTGGCTGCATATGGCATCATTTCATCCTTTTTATGGGGGAGTAATAGTTCATTGAATAGTCATTGGATATCTGTGAATATTCACTGAAAGGACTGGTGCTGAAATTGAAGCTCCAATACTTTGGCCACCTGATGTGAAGAGCTGACTCACTGGAAAAGACCCTGGTGCTGGGAAAGATTGAAGGCAAGGGAGAAGGGAGCAGCAGAGGCTGAGAGGGTTGGATAACATCACCAACTCAATGGACATGAATTTAAGCAAACTCTGGGAGTTAGTGAAAACAGGGAAGCCTGGCATGCTGCAGTCCATGGGGTCACAGAGAGTTGGACACAACTTAGAGACTCAACAACAGCAAAACATTCCATCATATGGAATACCACATTTATTGTATTCATTCTTTATCCATTCTCCTGTCGATGGACATTTAGGTTGGTTCTATGTCTTGGCTACTGTAAATAGTGCTGCTTTAAACACTTTTTACATGTATCTTTTCAGATTATAATTTGGGGGTCAGATGTTATTTAGCCTAGAATATACTCTAGGGAATCTAAAAATCCTTCTTCCCGGTTACCCATTGGCCTCTGTCTTTGATTTTTATTTGTCTTAGTCAACAGTGCTCTACTTCCCAGGGGGAAATCATCTTCTCATAAAACATGTATAACCGCCCTATGGGGGAAATCTAAAGCACCATAATGAAGAAATGGTCCAGACATTGTATTCTATCAAATCTATGAGTACATTCTAGCTAGAAATTTGCTTGCTATCTTCACAGTGATCCAATAGGTGATTTCCTTCTTTTTGCAAGAAAAATATTTACATCATGTTAGATAATTGGATATATGCCAGACTACTCATTTTCTATCTTTTGTCACCCTGCCAAAAAAAGAAAGAAGCAGTCAGTCAGTTTGGGTCCTGATGAGTGTTCTTTAACCGGTGCTCTTCACTCATTATCACACTCACTAGACATCAGCTAGTTCATCTTCTGAATGTTAGTGGAAAGACTGATCTATACTGAATGAGCTTCTGCTCATAACCAAAGATCTCTAGCACATTTGATTCTTCAAGGTAACTGGTACCATTGTCTTTCCACATTTGCCCTCTTTCTCTTTTAACTTGAAAGGCATCCAACCAGAGGTCAGATTTTGGCTTTGTCGTGTACAGGTCATGACCTTTTATCATCAGTGTCTTCAACTCTAAATGAAAACTTTTAACAACCTGAAGTTGTTAAAAGTATTAAGTGAAACAATTATGTTAATATGCTTGGTAGCATAAGGAGCTATGTAAGTACTGATTATTATTTTTAATACCTTCTATAACTTTTGAATATATTAACTTCTACAGTTTAATATGTGATCCCTTGAAATAAATACATAGAGTTGTTTAATTACACTAGTTGCCATGTTCCCTCCCAAAGAAGTAGAAGAACTCATCTTACTCAACAATCTCCTATCTTCCATTTGGCAGCTGTTGCATTTCTAACATGAGAAAGAGCTTACCTTCTAGCAAATAAAAATGTCAAGTTTTTCTACGTACACAACTTAGTTTATTGGCACTATTTTACATGTCTACATATTACCTAGCAAACACTGTCAAGTACTAGGAAGAAATAGAATTTTAAAGCCCTCAGTGGAATATGTAACCACAAAGACGAATCCAATTAGTGGGATTTAGCCAAAAAAGCACAAATTAAGACCTCACCAGAAAACCTAAAGACAGCGACACAAGCACCATGAAAGAATCTGACCATGACTCTGAGAGATCTGAGAGATTTCCTGAAACTCAGAATCATCAGAGACAGAAGAGTTGGCTGGGAAAGTGCAACTAAATTTTGAAGAAAAAAAACCATTTTTTTTAAAGTTTAGCTGCATGTTGCATCATGCAAGCTTAGTTGCCCGTGGACTTAGTTGCCCAGAGGCAAGTGGAATCTTACTTCCCTGACCAGTGATAGAACCTGAGTTTCCTGCATTGGAAAGAGGATTTAGAACCAATGGAACACGAGGGGAAGTCCCAGAAAAAAAGCATCTCAGGTATGGGAATACACAAAACAAATTTAATATTGTGTGGGTTAAACAGCCCAGGATGATTAGCCATGGAAAACTCAACTAGAGAAAAAGCAAGAGATCCAAGCTAGCGGTGCAAATCTTTTTTCTGTTTGTTTTTATTTTTCCAAACTTTAAACTTTTTATGTTGTATTGGGATATAAATCTTAATTTGTGTATTCTGGCAACTGGGGTTGTATAAACAACTCTTATTCCTGAGGCAGTGAAGAAGTGCTGTGAGTGAGATGAAAAGTCCATCCTAATCTTTGAGAAATACTTGCACTGAGAGAAAAAAAGGAAAGGAGGAAAATTGTCAGAGGTGCCAGTTGGAGAAAGTATCTGTCACTTGTCCAGCAACTGTCCTCCTGTCAAGGTCTCCTTTCCACTGTCCCTCCCTTCCTCCTTCCTAATTATGCTTCTCTCTAGCCACACAGCTACTATGGCTACTTTTCTTGGACTTGAATCCCTATCTTTTTGTCACCAGTTTCTTCCTTTACCAAGTACAGATCACTCCACTCTGCTCTGACAAAGACCTCGTCATTATTCAATTTTCCTTCTCCTGATTTTGCTAATCTCCTCCCCCTACCACCTGTAGTCTTTTAGTCAGAGAAAACCATCCTGAATTTAATTTTGTCTTATATAAGAACCTCCTGTAAAACACCAGCACTATCTTATGTAAACTAAATTTGAAAGTAATCTTAGGTTGAATTCAAATAAATCTCTAAAACATTTTTTTTAATGATTAATGTCTCCTTGGATGTCATACTCTTTCGTCAGTGTAATCCAATTTAGCAAAAACTCACCAAAAGTGACTCCACAGATGTTCCCTCTAAATCGTGGGGTTTTGGCTTCAACGGGACCACTGGAAGTCCCTTCTTCCATTTAAAATTCCAGATTCCAAATGTAACCTTTGGCTGTTATTTCCCCAAATTTCAGAGAGCTTTGCTGGGTTAATACTTGAATGGTTCACAGTACCTCCAGTCTAGGACAAAGGACATCTTCCCGTTTGCCCTGCTACTCACCAGCTTGCCTTTCCCTGCATCCTGAACACTTTATGCCTTGAAATAGAGCAAAACCATGACTAAGTCTACCTTATAGACTGACTGGCTTAGAAGAGATAAAAATCCCTTCTTCATCCTGCCTTAACATTTAGAAATGCATCTGGGTTCCAAAATAACCCCACTGAGAAGCTATTAGGGAGAAAAAGTACCAGTTAGAATTGTGGTGTGGATTTGTTTCAAGGAATAGCTTTCCCTAGAGCTGTTTGTCATCAGAAGGTAGAGGCAAGGGCGGTGTGGGCTACAGTGAGTGGGGCTGTTGGGTGACTGGAGGGTAATGTCAGGCATGGGGTCTTTCTTTAGGGACTGGGAGTGAAGGGCACCACGAGAAGTGGAGTGGAAATAGGCCCCATGTCCACTTTCAAACTTGACCAGAGCCATGCCTGACCATCATTTCTTACAAGGAACATGCATCAGAACGGCATGGGGAGGCAGACATATACTTTGGTGGGTTCTGAAGCCAGGTCTACTGCTAACTATGCTGTTTTGAAGTGTTCCCTTCTCTCTCTGGCCCTTCAGTCTGTAGTAAGGAGTCCTCAAGCTTGGTGTTTTTAAGGATCCCTCTGGCTAATCTATTTTGTGAAGTGACACGCACAAACAACTATCACCTCTCCCCTGTGCTGTTCCTGTGTCCTCTCTCCCCCTCCTTTTCTCAGGTCTGAGGACAGAGTAATGGCCTATAGCTAAGGATCTTGCTCTACTGGCTCACAAAGAAGGAACCAGTCCAGTGACTTTCCACCTTTCTGATCCACTCTGAGATCTCCTTTCTCTGCAGAGAGCTGGCTCCTCAGTGGCAAATGCAAGATCCTGGGGGTGCAATTGCTTTGCAAGAGGCCAGTTTTCACTTTGTAAGCAAACCAAAGATATGTGAGGTATTAGAGGGTTTACACCGGGCTTGAGGTTTGTTCTGCGGCTGCTGTTTTGTTTCGTTTCACCTCGGTAAGCACTTTAAACTCCTCGTTGCCGTAGATGATGGCACACCATAGAGAGAGGGGCTGGACTCCACTCTGAAGAGGAGAACACCATCACTGCCCATTAAGTGCACACAACATGCCCTTTGATCAATAACATCGACAAAGAAGACGACACGTGGCTGAGAGAATAGCTCTTAAGTGCAAGTGAAATTGAAACTTCAGTTTTCATATTGCACAATTCCTAAGGATTAAAGTAAATCCTTGGCCGGGATCCCATGAAGACTCCATCAAGCAACATCGCCAGGAGATTTTCCGGCACTCGCAGTATGTACAGCTCCAGAACATTATTTACAGTACTTTTATCTCAACTTGCTATCCACCAGTTACCTTATCTTGCACAGATTCACAGGGTGGTTTGTTTGTTTAATTTTTCAGAATTTTTAAACCCATATGGGATCAATAGTCACCAATGCAACTGAATATTTTAGGAAATTGATGAGTTCAAAACTAGAGAGAAGCTTTAAATAATGTTAGAAATCTCAAGCCTTATGTAGTAAAAAGGAAAGAAATAGTTAAAATCAACATTCTAAATATACAGCAGCCAGCATATGTTGAAATACAAATCACTGATGCATTATGGAGGCCGATTATGGCTTTTAATTGAATTGACATCCTTAATTTCACCAACTTACGCATTTCCACATGTGTATTATTACCTCTTTTCTGTTGGCTTTTATGTTCTTGGTGGATTAACTGGTCCCAGGGAATTAAATGACAGTCAGTGGCAGAGGATGAGATGGTTAGATAGCATCATCAACTCAATGGACATGAATTTGAGCAAACCCCAGGAGATAGTGGAGGACAGGGAAGCCTGGCATGCTGCAGTCCATGGAGTCACAATGAGTCAAACACGACTTAGCTACTGAACAACAACAGCAATAGCCCTTATTGGATGTCAAACATTATAACATGCTTTACATAAACACTCTCTAACATATTCCACCAAACACCGTAAGAAGTAGGTATTGTTAGCCACACTGTACAAGTAAGAAATCTCAGGTTCAGAGACACAGCCAGAAAAGTAGCAGAGCTGGATCTAAACATTTCAGGAATTTCTACCAAGCTTTTCACTTATTTTTGCGCTTAAAGGTGGTAAGCATTTAAAGGTCTGAAACTAAGTCCCTTGTTGTGGGGCATTTTTAATTTTGGCTGAATTCTTGTATCCTGATATTTGTAAGTTCTCTAAGGCCAACCTTAACTAAAATAACTATAGGAAAACACTGTGTCCTTAGTTAAATATCTAGTTTCAAACTGTAACTAGGTATTTGGTCTCTCTGCCCATAGATTTCACTGCATATGTAAATAAAGACATCTGCATATTCCTGTTCTGAATTTGCAGGGCTGGGCTCTAACCAAAGTGATGGTACTGAGATTACCGTGAAATGCGAGCAGTTTGAATACCACATAAAAAGATAAAATTTAAAACAGAGTCTCCTTTTGTGAGACTACTCCAATCTTCTGATATTTACAGACGAGGAAGCCAGGGCCTTGAAAAAACTAAGGGACCCAAAGAAATGTCAAACACAGATTAAACAGGTACTTGTGTCTGTTCATTGCCTTGTTTGATAATGGATTTGAGGCAGTTTGTATGTATAATAATTATAAAATGGGAGAACAGTTTCCCAAAGCAAGAATGGTGAAATGTTCTAAAATTAGAAAGTGGATGCACAGTCTGTGAATATACTGAAAAACATCCAATTGTGTATTTTAAAATTGTATAATTTTTATGGTATATGAATTATATATCAATAAAGGTTACTTTCTTAAAAAGAGCATGACTTTATTTTTTTGATAGAATAGAGGATAAAACCAAGGACTGATGCCTTTTTAATTTTTGTGTTTTTTTATTATCTACAGCCTCTTTTCTCAATTCCATGTTAGAATATCACCAGTGAATTGGCCCAAGTCATGTTTAGCTTAATGAGTCAAGAGCATTGCCTCTGATTCTCTATTGTGGAGTATTCAGCCGGGTTACAAAGTTTCTGCTGGGACTGAGAAATTATTTTCGAGCAAGAATCTGGAATATATTTCCAAAGATAA
>SJYC01085877.1:0-41335 GCA_006408675.1 Madoqua kirkii | reverse complement strand
ATACTTTGGTGGGTTCTGAAGCCAGGTCTACTGCTAACTATGCTGTTTTGAAGTGTTCCCTTCTCTCTCTGGCCCTTCAGTCTGTAGTAAGGAGTCCTCAAGCTTGGTGTTTTTAAGGATCCCTCTGGCTAATCTATTTTGTGAAGTGACACGCACAAACAACTATCACCTCTCCCCTGTGCTGTTCCTGTGTCCTCTCTCCCCCTCCTTTTCTCAGGTCTGAGGACAGAGTAATGGCCTATAGCTAAGGATCTTGCTCTACTGGCTCACAAAGAAGGAACCAGTCCAGTGACTTTCCACCTTTCTGATCCACTCTGAGATCTCCTTTCTCTGCAGAGAGCTGGCTCCTCAGTGGCAAATGCAAGATCCTGGGGGTGCAATTGCTTTGCAAGAGGCCAGTTTTCACTTTGTAAGCAAACCAAAGATATGTGAGGTATTAGAGGGTTTACACCGGGCTTGAGGTTTGTTCTGCGGCTGCTGTTTTGTTTCGTTTCACCTCGGTAAGCACTTTAAACTCCTCGTTGCCGTAGATGATGGCACACCATAGAGAGAGGGGCTGGACTCCACTCTGAAGAGGAGAACACCATCACTGCCCATTAAGTGCACACAACATGCCCTTTGATCAATAACATCGACAAAGAAGACGACACGTGGCTGAGAGAATAGCTCTTAAGTGCAAGTGAAATTGAAACTTCAGTTTTCATATTGTACAATTCCTAAGGATTAAAGTAAATCCTTGGCCGGGATCCCATGAAGACTCCATCAAGCAACATCGCCAGGAGATTTTCCGGCACTCGCAGTATGTACAGCTCCAGAACATTATTTACAGTACTTTTATCTCAACTTGCTATCCACCAGTTACCTTATCTTGCACAGATTCACAGGGTGGTTTGTTTGTTTAATTTTTCAGAATTTTAAACCCATATGGGATCAATAGTCACCAATGCAACTGAATATTTTAGGAAATTGATGAGTTCAAAACTAGAGAGAAGCTTTAAATAATGTTAGAAATCTCAAGCCTTATGTAGTAAAAAGGAAAGAAATAGTTAAAATCAACATTCTAAATATACAGCAGCCAGCATATGTTGAAATACAAATCACTGATGCATTATGGAGGCCGATTATGGCTTTTAATTGAATTGACATCCTTAATTTCACCAACTTACGCATTTCCACATGTGTATTATTACCTCTTTTCTGTTGGCTTTTATGTTCTTGGTGGATTAACTGGTCCCAGGGAATTAAATGACAGTCAGTGGCAGAGGATGAGATGGTTAGATAGCATCATCAACTCAATGGACATGAATTTGAGCAAACCCCAGGAGATAGTGGAGGACAGGGAAGCCTGGCATGCTGCAGTCCATGGAGTCACAATGAGTCAAACACGACTTAGCTACTGAACAACAACAGCAATAGCCCTTATTGGATGTCAAACATTATAACATGCTTTACATAAACACTCTCTAACATATTCCACCAAACACCGTAAGAAGTAGGTATTGTTAGCCACACTGTACAAGTAAGAAATCTCAGGTTCAGAGACACAGCCAGAAAAGTAGCAGAGCTGGATCTAAACATTTCAGGAATTTCTACCAAGCTTTTCACTTATTTTTGCGCTTAAAGGTGGTAAGCATTTAAAGGTCTGAAACTAAGTCCCTTGTTGTGGGGCATTTTTAATTTTGGCTGAATTCTTGTATCCTGATATTTGTAAGTTCTCTAAGGCCAACCTTAACTAAAATAACTATAGGAAAACACTGTGTCCTTAGTTAAATATCTAGTTTCAAACTGTAACTAGGTATTTGGTCTCTCTGCCCATAGATTTCACTGCATATGTAAATAAAGACATCTGCATATTCCTGTTCTGAATTTGCAGGGCTGGGCTCTAACCAAAGTGATGGTACTGAGATTACCGTGAAATGCGAGCAGTTTGAATGCCACTAAAAAGATAAAATTTAAAACAGAGTCTCCTTTTGTGAGACTACTCCAATCTTCTGATATTTACAGACGAGGAAGCCAGGGCCTTGAAAAAACTAAGGGACCCAAAGAAATGTCAAACACAGATTAAACAGGTACTTGTGTCTGTTCATTGCCTTGTTTGATAATGGATTTGAGGCAGTTTGTATGTATAATAATTATAAAATGGGAGAACAGTTTCCCAAAGCAAGAATGGTGAAATGTTCTAAAATTAGAAAGTGGATGCACAGTCTGTGAATATACTGAAAAACATCCAATTGTGTATTTTAAAATTGTATAATTTTTATGGTATATGAATTATATATCAATAAAGGTTACTTTCTTAAAAAGAGCATGACTTTATTTTTTTGATAGAATAGAGGATAAAACCAAGGACTGATGCCTTTTTAATTTTTGTGTTTTTTTATTATCTACAGCCTCTTTTCTCAATTCCATGTTAGAATATCACCAGTGAATTGGCCCAAGTCATGTTTAGCTTAATGAGTCAAGAGCATTGCCTCTGATTCTCTATTGTGGAGTATTCAGCCGGGTTACAAAGTTTCTGCTGGGACTGAGAAATTATTTTCGAGCAAGAATCTGGAATATATTTCCAAAGATAATGCATTTTTTTCCCATGAGAAATCTCTGAGTAAATTCAGAGCCGTAAACTAAGGGGTCTTGATTTCTATTGTGGTGGTGGTTGTGTTAGTCGCTCAGGCATATCCAACTCTTTGGCAGGCTCCTCTGTCCATGGAATTCTCGAGGCAAGAATACTGGAGTGGGTAGCCATTCCATTCTCCAGGAGATCTTCCCAACCCAGGGATCAAACCCAGGTCTCCTTCAGCTGAGCCACCAGAGAAGCCCCTGGTGATTTCTATTAAGAAAGTTAAATCTGTTACTCAATACACAGGCATACATTTGTATACAAGCATACATTTCAATTCCTGGGTCGGGAAGATCCACTGGAGAAGGAAATGGCAACCCACTCCGGTATCCTTGCCTGGGAATCCCACGGACAGAGGAACCTGGTGGTCTATAGTCCATGGGGCCACAGGAGTCATGTACAACTGAGTGACTAAACCACCACCACCACCATACATTTCAAGCAAAATCTTTTAAGATAGTACAAATAAATTGGTCTAGAAATCACATTTATCATAGACTGTAATGAGCTCAGAAAAAGGCTTGAAAACAAAGATATTCATCATAGCATTATTTATGGTAACAAAAAAGTTGAAACAAATCTAAATGTCCAACAGGAGAATGTCAGGGTGTAGTGGAACATTGTACAGCACCTTAAAATGAGGTTATCATTTATTTTTAAAATCTGTATTAGTTTTCTGATTACAGAGATAATGATATGCATATTATTTTTAAAAATTAAACCTCCAAACATTTTCATACAGCTCCTCCTCACAGAGTCGGACACAACTGAAGCGACTTAGCAGCAGCAGCAGCAGCCTCCTCATAAGACATAACCCAAATTAACTGCTTGGTGATTATTTTATGTGGCTGTCCTATAACACTGCTTTGCAACTTGCTTCCTTCACTTCATAATGCATCTTTGTATATAAATTCCTGCAGATCCACCTCACTAACTTGTTTTTGTTTTTTAACACTGTTTTAAAAATTCGACTCAGGGAGATGTTCATGACATAATGTTAAGTGGAAAAAAAAAAGCAGGCTAGAAAACATCACATATGTTATGATCCTAAATTGGTTAGGGAGGCAGAGTGGCAAAGATTATACATAAATTCATATAAAAGACAAAGCAATACAACAAATTGTTAATGATGATTAGTTTAAGTGGTAGAATTAGGAGTAAATGTTTTCTTCTATATAATATTTTGTACCAAATTCTCTATGATGAACATGTTAAAAATAGCATTGGCTTTTTCTACTTCTAAAAATAACTTAGGTTTCTTGTAGGCAATCTGGAAAGTACAGATAAACTTCAAATAAGAAAATAAATCATTCATGAACCAACTACCCTGAGAAAATAAGTTTTGCCTTTTAGATACATTTTTAAACAACTCGGTATGTGTGTGTGCATGTTTCACAAAAATTATGCTGGCCATAATTTTTATAACTGGCCTTTGTCACTTAAATGTAGTGTGAACATTTTAAAAATTCACTAAACACTCTTCTACAAAATGTTCTTTTGGCTACACAGGACCATAATTCATACAGAGGACTTAGTTATTACCATTTTTGCTTTTATAATTGATGTACTGAGCATTTCTATGAATAAATCTTGGTGCATATAGGCCACACAATACTTTCATCTGGATAAATAGCTAGAAATGGAATTGCTGAGTCAGATGGTCTGCAAAATTTTAATGCTCCTGATACTTCTTGCCAAGACATTCTTCAGAAAAGATTTAGCAACTTTTCCTCCCAGGCCTGGAATGAAAAAGTGGTCGTTTTCCACACTTTCAGCAGTGTCAGGTATTAGTAATCTGGAAACTGACTTTTACTATTTTTTCTGTTGGTAGGAAAATGATAACTTTATTACAGAGAACTTAGAATGTACAAATAAGCAGAAAAAAATCATAAGGATACCATCAACTACTAATTCTTTATGTATATGTATGTATACTCATATGCATATGTACATATTTACTTATTAGTATAAGTATATCATGTAATTTTGTTGTTGTTCAGTTTCCAAATCCTGTCCAACTCTTTGCAGCCCTGTGGACTGCAGCATGCCAAGCTTCCCTGTCGCTTACCATCTCCCGGACTGTGCCCAAGTTCATGTCCATTGAATCTGCCTCAGCAGTCTTTTCCAGCACCACAGTTCGAAAGCATTGATTCTTTGGTGCTCTGCCTTCTTTATTGTCCAGCTCTCATATCCACACATGACTACTGGAAAGACCATAATCTTGACTATATGGATCTTTGTTGGGAAAGTGAAGTCTTTGCTTTTTAACACACTGTCTAGGTTTGTCATAGCTTTCCTATCAGGAAGGAACTGTCTTCTAATTGCATGGCTGCAGTCACCATCCACAGTGAGTTTAGACCCTAAGAAGAGGAAATCTGTCACTGCTTTCACCTTTTCCCCTTCTATTTGCCATGAAATGATGGGACCGATTGCCATGATCTTAGTTTTTTTAATATTGAGTTTTAATCCAGTTTTTTTCAATCCCCTCCTTCACCCTAATCAAGAGGCTCTTTAATTCCTCTTTGCTTTCTGCCAATAGAGTGGTATCATCTACATATCTGAGGTCATTGATATTTCTTCCAGCAATCTTGATTCCAGCTTGGACCTCATCCAACCTGGCATTTCAAATGATGTGCTCTGCATATAAGTTAAATAAACAAGGTGACAATATATAGGAGTATACAATGTATACTCCTATCTCAATCCTGAACCAGTCAGTTGTTCCATACAGGGTTCCAACTGTTGCTTCTTGACCCACATACAGGTTTCTCAAAAGACAGGTAAGATGGTGGGGTATTTCCATCTCTTTAAGAGTTTTCCACAGTTTGTTATGATCCACACAATCAAAGGCTTTAGCGTAGTCAATGAAATAGAGGTAGATGTTTTTCTGAAACTCCCTTGCTCTCTCTATGATCCAGCAAATATTGGCAATTTGATCGCTGCTTCCTCTACCTTTTCTAAACCAGATTCAACATCTGGAAGTTCTTGGTTCAGTTAATGCTGAAGCCTATCTTGGAGGATTTTGAGCATAGCCTTACTAGCTTGGAAGATGAGTGCAATCATCCAGTGGTTTGAACATTCTTTAGTACTGCCCTTCTTGGCAACTGGGATAAGGATTTTCCTTTTTCAGTCTTGTGGCCACTGCTGGGTTTTCCAAATTTGCTGGCATATTGAGTGCAGCACTTTAATAACATTGTCTTTTAGGAATTTAAACAGCTCTACTGGAATTCCATCACCTCCACTAGATTTATTGGCAGCAGTAGGTCCATACAGGGTTCTAAGTGTTGCTTCTTGACCCGCATATCTGGACGGCATGGCTCATAGCCTCCTTCAGTTAGTCAAGCTGCTTCACCACAACAAGGCAGTGATTCATGAAGGGGAAATCATGTAATAAATGGCAGCTAATATTTATTAAATATTAACTATTAGACTCTATGCTATGTGTCTAAAGTGAATTGTCTCACTGACTCCTTATGCCTCTATATAATAGTACTTATAGCAGCTAATATGTTTTTATTTTTAAAAGAAAGCTGAGTAGAGAGTTAAGAAATTTGCCTTAGGTTATGTAGCTAATATGTGACAGAGCTGAGATTAAACTATCTTTTTAAATATTCCTTGTTCTTATGTCCATTAGGAGGCCCTAGAAGGTTTTAGTGGTAAATAACTTGCCTACCAGTGCAGGTAGATGTAATAGATGTGGATTCGATCCCCAGGTTGGGACGTTCTCCTGGAGAAGGGCAAGGCAACCCACTCCAGTATTCTTGCCTGGAGAATCCCACATAGGAGCCTGGCGGGCTATGGTCCATAAGGTCACAAAAAGTTGGACACAATTTAAGCAACTTAGCACACACAGATTCTATATTCTCTGTCATGGGTGACAGTCAGCTTTGTTGAAAGCCTAAGTACTGGGCTAACCCCTTTACTTAAATAAGAGCATTTATTATTTTGATGCGTGAAAAGGATGTTTGTATTAATATATATATAAGTGATTGAACAAACAAACAAATAGGGAAGGAGAGACAAATATTCATTTCAGAGGAATTCCAAATAATATATATAGATACTAGTCCCTCCAAAAGGTGGAGCTCAGTTCCCCTCCCCTAAATGTGGATTATACATTAACTCTATTCCAAAGATTCAAGCCTGAAAAGGGTGACTAGAGGAACCTGGCAGAGCCCACCTACCCATGTAATCCACATTAATATCACCAGGGATCAGTCTTGATGGTGATAACATGTACCCCCTGATCTGGTGTGGAGAGAAGGTTCTCTCCCTCTGATATTCTTCCCTCAGCCCAGTATAATCATGAGAAAAAACATCAGAGAAACCCAAACTGAGGGCCAGTCCACAAAATACCTGACCTGTACTCCTTAGAACTGTCAAGGTCATGAGAGACGAAGAAATAGTCACAGAGCAGAGGATACCAAGGAGATATGATAGCCAGCTGCAATGGGGGGGGGGGTCCCAGACTGGATACTGGGACAGAAAAAGGACATTTATGGAAAAACTAGTGAAACCCACATAAAGCCTGGAATTCAGAATAATGTACCAATGTTGGTTTCTTTGACAAATATACCATAGCAATGTAGTGTTAACTTTACAGGAAACATCAGGCATGTCTTTTCAACTTTTCTGTAAATCTAGAATTATTCCAAAATAAAAAGTTTGTTCATTTGTTTGTTTTTTAAGAAAAGGATGCTTGTTTCAACATGACCATCACTTGTGGGTAGCAGAAATAAGGTTCCAGCCATGGCAGGCTTTTCACACTATCGTGGTCTGAACTGGTCTCCTCTCTTCCTGTTCTTGCTTCCCAATGAAGGGTCCAGTGGCCAGCCAGAGTGCAGCCAAAAGGGAAAACTCTGATGAGGCAGGTCAGGCTGGTCTCCAAAGCCTCATCCCAGGGATCCAACTAGTTTTCCTATTAGGGTTGGTTTTTCACTTTCTGCAGAACTGAAAGGCCTCTGGTCACTGTTATTGATAAGTCCACTTCTCTGATGTATTTCTACTGACTTCAAGCAGGAGGGAAATCTGGGATTGGATGGTTCTACTACAGTGCTGGCTGGCATCACAAATGAGCAGGGAAAAGAAGAGTGTGTTAGGATCATCAAGCCTTTCCCACCCGGCCTCAGCAAAACTGCTCCCACAAAGAAGGATGGCGGGAAGAAGGAGGTGATCAACAGGCAAACCAAAGAATCAGCGTTCACAGGTGGGCTTCAAGAAGAATGCCCTTCAGACACTCCAGGAGATGAAAATTTGCCTCAAAAAAGGTGGGAACACTTCAGGAGTGCACGCTGACACCAAGTTTTGTGGACCAAAGGAATAAAAAGTAGCGCATTCAGGGAGGGGCTGAGCTGTGGAGGTGGAGGTGGAGGTGGAGGTGGAGGGAGACTGAAGAAGGAAGGAATATATGAGTACAAACAGCTGATTCTCATTGTCCTATAGCTGAAATTAAGGCAACATTGTAAAGCAATTATCCTCCTGCAGGGTTTAATATAATAGTCAGCCACCTGTTGCTCTGGCTAAGCCATGAGAAAATCACCATGGGAAAAGAATAAAGGCAAAATATAGCATAACCAAAATGAAAGCACACTGGGTTGATTAGCTGGGGTCATCATACCCTGCTAAGCTGAAGAAAAACATAGTGTGGACCTTGGAATGCCAGGTCAGTGCAAGTTCCGAACGTTGCTTGTGTACACACCAAGATGGTCTCCCAAGGCATATGCAGGTCTATGGCCTCCAGCTAGGTGATACCCCTTGTACAAGAAATGAACAAAGATAGTTTAAAGTAATCAATAAAATGGGAGACATGCCCGGGGACACAGGAGGCTGACTTCATTGTAGCACAACAGATACTTTCTGTTTGCCAAGACACTAAGTAAAAGGGATATGGCTCTGAGGAACAGGGCTCTTGATCCAAGAGATCTTGAGTCAACTGGTCCCATTTTCAAAACTTTAATCCTTTTTCTATTTTTCCCAAGCGGTGTGTTGACCACTTTCGATCCCTACCTGCTGTTCTGGCTGCAGAATACTCCAGTTAAAAATAAAAAGAAATGTCCAATATGATATCTGTGCGCAGCCATCCAGAAAAAGGAATGAGGATTAAGATTATCATATAAGTTCTATATGGAGGTTACCTATGCACCTGTCACCACTTTCAAAAACATACAAACAATGTGGATGAAAACCAGTTGCTGATTGTCAAAGTCATAAAACCAGGGGAAAAGAGAGAGAGATCACCACGTACCCACAGGACACTGTAACCCTGATTGTTATCCTGAGCTGGACTCTCTCTCCAGTATTTCTTCAGATCATGAACCAGGGCTGTTTCCCTGGTTACAGAGACCAACTCTCTAGGACAAAGGGCAGAGTGGCTGTGTTATTCCAGGAATTTGTAATGGCAAAGGCCAGCTTTCATGTGAATATGTGTATGTGTCCTGAGCTTTTGGAATAGACTATTTGTAGATTTGTAGATGATAGCTCTCTTAACCACTTTGTAATCTGCTTTTTTTTTTTTTTGGCCTTAAATAAAGCATGAACATCTATGCATGTTACTAAATGTTCTTCTACAGATCTTCCACAAACATATCTTCTCAAAATGACTAAATAAAGGGTTCATATCGAAGGAATACTCTGTGGTTGTTTAAAAGTAGCTCTCTATGTGCTCATCTTGAACAACTGCATTCTTCATATTGAAAAATTAAGAGTAAAAAGCTAAGGGCAGAACAGTGTGGATAGTAAGATGCCACAAAAGAAATTAAAATATAGGCATATGTATTATTATATGTAATATTATAGAAGAATGTCTCTGGAAAGATTGAAAGGGAAACTGGTATCAGTTGCCTTCTAGAAGGAAATTCAGTGGCAGGAAGATAGGGGTAGGAAAAGGCTGATTTTTTTTAGACTTTTATATCGTTTAAACATTTTGTGAAACACAAACTATTCAAAGCAATAATTTTTAAAAATTACATTATAATTAATGCCTAGTGTGTACATTAGGTTGTTTCTAGTTATCTCTATTACATATAACAAACCTTTGCCTACATTACACTGATTTCTTTCAAGTAAATTACTGCAAATGAAGTCACTGATTCAAAAGGTGGGAGCAGGACTTCCATGGTGTTCCAGTGGTTAAGGCTTTACACTTGCTGGATGGTCAGGAGCGGTGGAAGGGGAAAGTTTTTAGGATTTTTTTATAGGCTTCACTAAACTCTCCAAAAATAAATGAACTTACATATTTTATTTTCCTGTAGTCTCACTGGGCTTCCCTGGTAGCATAGCTGGTAAAAAATCCACCTGCAATGCACCTGCAGGGTTTAATAAATAGTCAGCCACCTGTTGCTCTGGCTAAGCCATGAGAAAATCACCATGGGAAAAGAATAAAGGCAAAATATAGCATAACCAAAATGAAAGCACACTGGGTTGATTAGCTGGGGTCATCATACCCTGCTAAGCTGAAGAAAAACATAGTGTGGACCTTGGAATGCCAGGTCAGTGCAAGTTCCGAACGTTGCTTGTGTACACACCAAGATGGTCTCCCAAGGCATATGCAGGTCTATGGCCTCCAGCTAGGTGATACCCCTTGTACAAGAAATGAACAAAGATAGTTTAAAGTAATCAATAAAATGGGAGACATGCCCGGGGACACAGGAGGCTGACTTCATTGTAGCACAACAGATACTTTCTGTTTGCCAAGACACTAAGTAAAAGGGATATGGCTCTGAGGAACAGGGCTCTTGATCCAAGAGATCTTGAGTCAACTGGTCCCATTTTCAAAACTTTAATCCTTTTTCTATTTTTCCCAAGCGGTGTGTTGACCACTTTCGATCCCTACCTGCTGTTCTGGCTGCAGAATACTCCAGTTAAAAATAAAAAGAAATGTCCAATATGATATCTGTGCGCAGCCATCCAGAAAAAGGAATGAGGATTAAGATTATCATATAAGTTCTATATGGAGGTTACCTATGCACCTGTCACCACTTTCAAAAACATACAAACAATGTGGATGAAAACCAGTTGCTGATTGTCAAAGTCATAAAACCAGGGGAAAAGAGAGAGAGATCACCACGTACCCACAGGACACTGTAACCCTGATTGTTATCCTGAGCTGGACTCTCTCTCCAGTATTTCTTCAGATCATGAACCAGGGCTGTTTCCCTGGTTACAGAGACCAACTCTCTAGGACAAAGGGCAGAGTGGCTGTGTTATTCCAGGAATTTGTAATGGCAAAGGCCAGCTTTCATGTGAATATGTGTATGTGTCCTGAGCTTTTGGAATAGACTATTTGTAGATTTGTAGATGATAGCTCTCTTAACCACTTTGTAATCTGCTTTTTTTTTTTTTTGGCCTTAAATAAAGCATGAACATCTATGCATGTTACTAAATGTTCTTCTACAGATCTTCCACAAACATATCTTCTCAAAATGACTAAATAAAGGGTTCATATCGAAGGAATACTCTGTGGTTGTTTAAAAGTAGCTCTCTATGTGCTCATCTTGAACAACTGCATTCTTCATATTGAAAAATTAAGAGTAAAAAGCTAAGGGCAGAACAGTGTGGATAGTAAGATGCCACAAAAGAAATTAAAATATAGGCATATGTATTATTATATGTAATATTATAGAAGAATGTCTCTGGAAAGATTGAAAGGGAAACTGGTATCAGTTGCCTTCTAGAAGGAAATTCAGTGGCAGGAAGATAGGGGTAGGAAAAGGCTGATTTTTTTTAGACTTTTATATCGTTTAAACATTTTGTGAAACACAAACTATTCAAAGCAATAATTTTTAAAAATTACATTATAATTAATGCCTAGTGTGTACATTAGGTTGTTTCTAGTTATCTCTATTACATATAACAAACCTTTGCCTACATTACACTGATTTCTTTCAAGTAAATTACTGCAAATGAAGTCACTGATTCAAAAGGTGGGAACAGGACTTCCATGGTGTTCCAGTGGTTAAGGCTTTACACTTGCTGGATGGTCAGGAGCGGTGGAAGGGGAAAGTTTTTAGGATTTTTTTATAGGCTTCACTAAACTCTCCAAAAATAAATGAACTTACATATTTTATTTTCCTGTAGTCTCACTGGGCTTCCCTGGTAGCATAGCTGGTAAAAAATCCACCTGCAATGCAGAGACCCCCAGTTCAATTCCTGGATCAGGAAGATCCCCTGGAAAAGGGATAGGCTACCCATTGCAGTATTTTTGGGCTTCCCTGATGGTAAAGAATCTGCCTTCAATGCGGGAGATCTGGGTTCGACCCTTGGGTTGGGAAGATCCCCTGGAGGAGAGCATGGCAACCCACTCCAGTATTCTTGCCTGGAGAATCCCCATGGACAGAGGAGCCTGGCGGGCTACAGGCCACGGGGTGGCAAGGAGTCAGACACGACTTAGCAACTAAGCACAGCACAGCACAGCACGTACTCTCACTAACAGGAAAGAGGTTTCTTTCTTTTTACTTTGGTAGGATAAACTATAATGGAACAGAGGTGGGGGAAGGGAAATCCAAGAAGGAGGGGACATATGTTTACGTATAATTGATTCACTTCATTGTATAGCAGAAACTAACACAACATTGTAAAGCTATTATATTCCAATAAAAATGTATGTATAATGGAATAAATGTACATGTATATTATTCCATTATATTTTGTACACATATACATAAATATATATGCATGATTATACGGTTGTTTTGCTTTGTGAGGAACACATGGATGGGAAGCATTCAAGTCCCTGTATATATGACTGTATCTTCATAGTTTTTATCAGTTATAGATTTTAGAGTCAGATAACTTCCTCTCACACCTTTGACGACAGGGCTGCAGTACCTTGTTGATCTTGAAGTCTGACGTTGTCGACTTTGGACCCGTTGTAAGTTACCAAATTTCCTTCTTCCTCTCTGAAGGTTTTAGAGTTTGGGATTCTCATTAGCTGGCTTTCATTAGATTATGCTGTGTAACAACCTCAGAATCTTAGTAGCTTACAACACTGAATATTTATTTCCGGCTCATGTTACTGGTGGTGGCTGTGGTTTGGCTGTTTTGGTCTGCTCCAGGTGTTGGGTTGATAATGGACTCCTTTATATCCTGGTTCAGGGATCCAGGCTAAAGGAGAAGCTTCCATAGGGGCTGTGCCCTTCTGACCGAGGACACGGGAACAGTAGGCCTGGGGGAAGCTTGCAATACTCCTAAAATCTTCTGCTCAGGAGAAGTACAGGTCATGTCTATTCATAATTTGATGCTGAAGGCAAATCCCTAGGTTAAGTGAGTCACAGGGAAGGGGCTAAATAAGGCTTCTCCTTGGAATTCTGATTTTTTTTTTTCTAGGAGGTGTCCAGAAATAATCAGCTCCTTAATTTTTACAAAAAACTTCAGCTTGTATAAAGCAATTTATGGGCCTCCCCGGTGACTCAGCAATAAAAAATCTGCCTGCAAAGCAGGAATTGTAGGCTCAGTCCCTGGGTCAGGAAGATTCCCTGGAAGAGGGCATGGCAACCCACTCCAGTATTCTTGCCTGGAGAATCCCATGGACAGAGGAGTCTGGCAGGCTATGGCCTTGGGGTCACAAAGAACTGGACACAACTGAAGCAACTGAGCACGCGTGCACAAAGCACTTTGTGGGTCGTAGTCTTTACAAAGCATTGAAAGAGAATGAGGGCAGGGAGGGGCTATTTAATAGCAGTGGTACACACACACACACACACACACACACACACACACACCCTTTAAATTTGAATTTGGACATTTGCAAGTATAAAGCTCCTCTGACTCCCCTTCCTCAGGGCCTTTTGGCGTCTACTTCTCCCCTGCAACAACTGTACGTCTTGCTTTCCTGTCTGTCCTCCTATCTCTCCTTCTCACCCTCTCCCTCTTCAGTTCTTGGAATTTGGGGATTGATATTCTGGAACTTGAGCAGGAAGTGGGGGACCTGAGAGAAGAAGATTAAAAGTGCCTGTCTCAGTTATCTTTTGCTGCCTAACAAACCACCCCAAAACTTAGTGGCTGAAAACAAAAGCCATTTTATTATCTCAGTCCTGTGGGTGAGCCGGAGCCCAGCAGAATGTCGATTTCACTGGTTTCCTGTGGAGCATCTGAGTGGAGACAGTGTTGGGACTAGACCCTCCAGATGGTTCCACTCATAGGTCTGGCTGGGAGACTGGGCTCAGGTGGGCCTCTCTCTCCACCCCTGTAACCCTAGGCCCTTTCTCCTGGTGAGCTCTCCACAAAATTTCTCCAGCAGGCCTTCTATTAATACACACTTGCTCAAGGCTGCAAAATACACAAGAGCATAAGTTACCAGGCCTTCCTAAAGCCTCGGCCCCGAATAGGTAGGCTGTCACTTCTGCCAGTTTCTGCTGGTTAAAGTGAGTCCCGGCCCAGCCCAGGTTCAGTGTGGCAGGGGAAACACAGAAGCATGAACGGCAGGCGGCTGCTGTGCTGGGGGCCACCTTTGAAGAGGGACACCACAACGCTGTAACACAAGTTCAGAGCGTTCATGCCTTTGTTAAGCGAGCTTATAGGCAGTAATAACAGTTAATCCCATGTGGCATTATTCAATACTAAAGTATTGATTTTAAGCTGAATTGCTATTATTACTTTGTTTTTGTCTGTTGACTGAAGATTTTGATCACTTTAACTCCTCATTTCTACCTTCTTTCCCTTCCAAATAGATTCAGTGTGATTTAGTTCCTCTGCTGGATGATACCTTTAGACCTTTAATGATTTTTTAATCAGTCAACTACTCTCAGCTCATAAGGTGAGAGACGCTTATCACACCATCATCTCTCCTCCCTCTAACTTTTGTCTGCTGTAATTTGCAGCATTGGGGTTGATCGCTTCGTTCTGCAGTGTTCTACAGTTAGTGTTGCAATTAGACTTGTTTCCCATTCCTCTCTGTAGATTAATTCTGAAAGTTCAAGTACAATATGCCGTCAAGGCAGGCCTTGGGGACCACTGTGAGAACTCAGACTTGGACTCTGAATAAAATGAGGATCCCTTCAAATTCTCTTCTGCTGTGTCCTCTGCCTGACTCCACTGGCCACCTGCAATCGATGTTTCCTAAATGAAAGAAAAGGAGGGGAAAGAAAAGAGGGGGAGGGGAAAGTTTGTGGCAGTTTTAATCCACCACCCTTGCTCTGGAGAGAGTGAAACTTAGAGGTGAGATGATCTCACCAGGAGTACCATGCTGCTAAGTCACTTCAGTTGTGTCCGACCCTCAGCGAC
Organism: Madoqua kirkii; assembly: GCA_006408675.1. Lineage (NCBI taxonomy): Eukaryota > Metazoa > Chordata > Mammalia > Artiodactyla > Bovidae > Madoqua > Madoqua kirkii. Next base: position 26,499 of record SJYC01085877.1, on the reverse strand, counting down.
CCCATGGACCACAGCCTTCCAGGCTCCTCCGTCCATGGGATTTTCCAGGCAAGAGTACTGGAGTGGGGAGCCATTGCCTTCTCCGAGGAGTACCATAGAGGACCGTATAGTACTGCTCACTGCACATCGGAATAGAAAGGTATGACTACATTCCCTTTTTCCTAAATGTTGGCATGCAAAAAAAAACAAAAAACAAAAAAACCTCTTAACTCTCATTTGATTAACATCTTAGGTGTGTATAGAATTCTGTATTAGAAATATCTTCCCATAAACTTCCTGGTGGTCCAGTGGTTAAGACTCCATGTTCCCAATGCAGGGGACATGGGTTCAATCCCTGGTCAGGGAACTAAGATCCAACATGTTATACAGTGCAGCCAAGGGAAAAAAATTTCCCTCTTAATTTTAAAGGCATTGTTTCTCGGTATTCTAGCATCCAGTCACACTGACAAGAAATACCAGGTAAATTTGATTTTCGTTTCTTAACAGATGACCTGTTTTTGCTTTTGCTTGAGTCTGTTTTCTTTATTCTTTCAAACTTTTTAGCGCTCCTCTATGTTTAGTCTTCAGAATTTTTACGAAGTGGAATCCAGGTACGAGTTTCCTTCCTCCTTCCCTCCCTCCCTTCCTCTTTCCTTCATGTCTTTCAGAGCTGGAAAATGCTTATATTATTTGTTTTTATTGTTTTCTTTTCTCTGTTTTCCCTTTGGAGTCAGGTGTTGGGCCACTTGGATTGATCCTCCGTATCTCATAACCTTTCTGTCATATTTTCTTTCTCTTTCATCTAAATTCATTTGTTTCCATCATGGTCTCTTCTATTTCTGAGTTTTTCTCATAAATCTGCCTATGCAAGCAAAGTTGGTGATGGCCTCTCTTAAAGGCGAACAGCTGAGGACCAGGCTGGAGCTCCTAATGCCAACCCTGGGGGTGGGGTGGGGAGGGCTTTGTTCTATTATTACAAAGCTATTCCATTAGAGGGACCCCTCTGCTTGGTGTCAGGGTTGGGTGGAGAGAGAAGCACTTGTTGCCAGGTGTGGCGGTGTGGCGCCGGGGAGGCAGGTATGCAGGGCTGTCTGTACATCGTGCAGATGGGAATGGATTCTGGTCTCTCCAGCTCCCTGTCTTACTTCCTCTTCCTACCTGGCATTTCCAAGCCATCTCCCCTAGGTTCTTCTGCTTTCTCCAGAGCTGTATCCCTCTTGCCCATACTCCATGCTGTAACTCTTCCCTTATTACATTTAGCCTCTCTTCATCCGTTTGCTGTTTGCATAGACCAGGGGCTTCTCTGGTGGCTCAGTGGTAAAGAATCCGCCTTCGGTGCAGGAGACACAGGGGACTGCGGTTCAGTCCTTGGGCTGGGAAGATCCCCTGGAAGAGGAAATGGCACTCTAGCATCTTGCCTGGAGAATTCCGTGGCTGGAGTCTCAAAGAGTCAGGCACAACGGAGCACACACACAGTCCACACAGACCTGTTGAAATCTCTCATCTGCTGTGGCTTCGCCTCCAGTTCTCTTTATCACCTCAGATTTCTTTGAAGCTACTCGTGCAGAGAGCCTGCAGTCTGTCATAATTTCTCTTCTTAGAAACCACAACATCATATAGAAGGGAAAAGGTGAAAATATCTAATATTTGAGAAACCATTTTCTTCCTCTCCCTGTGTTCCTTCCTTGGTCCCTCAAGTAGCATCTGCAATCTTTTGAGAGAGTGGAGAGTGAGCCTCCATCTTTTCTTCCACCTTAGCTCACCCACTCTTTCTGAAGAAGAGTAAATTATCTGAGGGGTGAGGTCAGGAAGAGTCTGACTTGCGGCTGCACGCTTTCTTGTCTCTCTAGCCTGTCCTCAGCATACCCGGATTCTCTCTCTTTAGCAGACTGTGTCAACCAGTCCAGTGTTAGTTAGCCAAGAGCAGTGAAACAGTCCTGGGGTTTGTCTGCTGAGACAGTTTCTCCACCTAGAAAAGAAAGTGGCATCATTACCCATTTCTGATGGTACTACCCTTCGATTTTATTAAACTTGTATTAACATTTATTAAATATTTTTTATCCATTTAGAGCTTAAGTGCAGGGTGCTTACAAGGAGTATATTAGAGTGATGAATGGATTCTTGGTTTGGGATGGACTTGAGCCAAACAGAACATAAGAGTTGTATCAAATTATCTCCAAGTCATTCTGGTATATTTTATTATTCACAAAGTGGAAATAAATATCTTCAGAGCTCAGAAAAAGCCAAATGTCACAACAAAGTGTAACAAGGTAACTTGATGTGAGATTGGACCTCAGAATGTTTTGAACTCTTAATGGAGAGAGACTGAAAAAGAGTAGATTGGACTTAGTTTAGGCTGACATGGGCCTCATAAGGGGTTACACCATAGACTATAGTTCGCCAGGCTCCTCTGTCCATAGGATTCTCCAGGCAAGAATACTGGAGTGGATAGCCATTCCCTTCTCGAGGATAAGGGGTATAATTTATGACTAAATAACACAGACATTGAGAAATACACTGACATCACATTATTTGCCATTGGGTTTTGCCCTCTGTCAGAGAGAAGATTTTCCATAAAGGAAATTGATATTCCACTATTGACCATCCTTACATCAGATAAAGAAAGGCTCAAAGTGCTTTCTTTACAGGGTGGAGCCTAGAAGGGAAAGCAATAAAGCAAAGCAAGGTGGGGCTGATGCAGGCACTGAAGAAGACTGATCTGCTAGGCTGGTGTCTCACAGTGATTCCTTCCTTTGTCCCCAAATTATCTGCAATGTCTCATTAAACATTATAGCCTGGTATTGATGTACAGTGAACAAGAGCTTTCATATAGCTATGATGAAGCAATTAAGGGAAGACCAGTCAAGGGATAACAGCCAAAGTGCCTTCACTGGAGTAAAAACATAACATCTATTAATAAGGAGACTCCAAAATCCAGTGGCTCAAACTACTTTGAAGTTGGCTGCCGCCGCTGCTGCTGCCAAGTCGCTTCAGTCGTGTCCTACTCTGCATGACCCCATAGACGGCAGCCCACCAGGCTCCCCTGTCCCTGGGATTCTGCAGGCAAGAACACTGGAGTGGGTTGCCATGGCCTTCTCGTTAAAGTTGGCCACTCTGTCACATAATGGTCCAAGCTGGGCATTCCAAATGAACGCACAGTTCTGCTCCATAGAAACACTCAGGGACCTGTGTTGGTAGGGGCACTGACATCATTTATATGTATCTTTCAAGGTCAGGCTCGTCATTACTTACTTACCAAGTAAGCCAAAAGGAAGGGTGAGGAGGGAAAGTCCAAGACCAGGAATTTCCTCTAGAGTAAGGGAGATGGAACTTTCCCACATCATGTGTATAAGAGACAGGGGTTGCCATGGCCTTCTCGTTAAAGTTGGCCACTCTGTCACATAATGGTCCAAGCTGGGCATTCCAAATGAACGCACAGTTCTGCTCCATAGAAACACTCAGGGACCTGTGTTGGTAGGGGCACTGACATCATTTATATGTATCTTTCAAGGTCAGGCTCGTCATTACTTACTTACCAAGTAAGCCAAAAGGAAGGGTGAGGAGGGAAAGTCCAAGACCAGGAATTTCCTCTAGAGTAAGGGAGATGGAACTTTCCCACATCACCCTTACTCTTGTTCCATCGGGTGGAGCTTTGTCAGCTCAACCAGGAGCAAGGGAACCAGCGGCGGTGTGCTGTCTGTCTGGGCAGGCATCTCTTGGCTACATCTCTTTTCTACAGAAAAGTGAGTCCTTAGATTTTGATAGGCAGCCTGCTTGCTCTGCTGCTAGGGTCCCAGCAGAGACCAGATGATGCCTGTGGAGTGATGGGCTCAGCAAGGGGGCCATGGTGCCAAATGGTACCAGGGTAGAAGACAAGAGAAACATATTCAGGGTCTTGCCTGAGGCAGGAAGAGCTAGGGAACACTTAAACGGGGTTAATTTCATGCAACAAAGTTGGCAGGGATTCATCACCCAAAATGGAATGAAGAATGTTTTTGTTTTTGTTTTCCCTCTTTGCTTTATTGAGAGGCAGTGTTGAGAACAAGAGACTTGGGATGAGAGCCTGGGCTTAAACCTTAGTTCTATCTACCACTTAACAACTTTGAAGTTAGAACATTCATTTTCAGTTTCCTCACCTGCCAACTGATAATACCCTGCCTCCTTAGTTTACAAGACTGTTGAGAGAGTCAAGTGAAACAGGATTTTAAAATCCTTTGTAAACAATAAACTATCACCCAAATATAAAAGTGTTCATAGTCCTAATAAACGTAGTTGGCCTGATCTGCTATGAAATAACATAATGGAGAATTGAAGCAAACACAAACCTCAAAACCTATAGACCTTTGGCAAACTCTTCCCTGGCGGCTCAGCCTGTAAAAGTATCTGCCTGCAATGTGGGAGACCTGGGTTCGATCCCTGGGTCAGGAAGATCCCCAAGAGCAGGGCCTGGCAGCCCCTTCTAGCATTCTTACCTGAAGAATCCCCAAGGACAGAGGAGCCTGGTGGGCTGCAGTCCATGGGCTTGCAAAGAGTTAGACATGACTGAGCGAATAAGCACACACAGCCTGCAAGTGGGAATCCTGGGTTGAACTTAGTGGCTGGTAGTTTTCAAGCTGACTCAGGCCCATTTTGGAATGAGGCAAGGTTTGTGTAAAATTTTTATTTAAGGGTCATAAATCTAAAGGAACTAAGACAGACGCCTTTTTGTTTGCCATTTTTGCCATTTGGATACGTGGCCAGAAGGCACCCGCTTATCTAGCAGCGTTGTTGTGAGCCTCCTACAGCCTTCCTTTGGAAGGTCTGGGTAAGTAAACAACTTTAGAAGTGATACCTTCACCATTCATCTCCAGCTTCTAGTGAGCATCTCTAAGACACAGAACCTCTCTGTTTAAATTACATATTAAAAAGGCAAAAAAGAAGAAGGCTCCCAAATAAACCCCAGACCAAAATGCCAGCGATAAAGAGTAAAAGAAAAAGATTGGAAGCTCTTCTTCAAACGACTCTAACATCTTGAACCTATCTCCCCAGCGACTCAACGTGCTATCGGAGGCAGCCATCAGTAAACTGTGAGAAAGACCATTTGCCTCTGTCTCCAGAACTTTTGTACACAATCACCTTTGCACTCATAAGGTACAGAGACCTATGGCAGCTTTACTTTTTCCTTTACCCTAATCTGTTCCCAGGAAAGAATTTGAAGGAGTCATTCTTCTTGAGGGTATCTATAATTAGTAAAGCATAACATTTTACTTCTTTTTCAACATTTAACAAGGCAAAAGTTTAAGCCAAAGAAGTAAATCTCTACTTGTGAAATTGCAGGCATGTCAACTGAGTAATTGTTTCCATTTCTCAGGTTTTTTATGTGTATTTCCTTTAATTGTGAGCTTTTTAAAAAATTATAAGCTTCTCATGTGTTATTGCCACTTGTGTGTTTCCTCTGAATGTTGCTCATTGCTGCCTTCAGTTGCTTAGTGGGAGAGCACAGGGTAGAAAGTGAAAATACCTGGGAATCAACTCAAACCACACACCTCAGGCCTTGGTTTCCTCAAAGTGCAGGAGACTGGTCTAGGGAACCATGATGCTCTCTAAAAGCTCTAAAATGCACAACTGGCTTCACAATGAACAGTTTTCTATAATTTTTTGTTGACAATAGTAAATCTCATAGATAAAAGTAAAACCAGAGCCAAAATCTTCTACTGTCCTTCCACACTTAATAAACAAATAGGAGTGATTCATCTGTAGCCTGTGTTTGCATCAACCAAGCCAATTTGCATCAACCTCTTGGGCCTGTACCTCTTCTGGCTAATTTCAAGGTGAGTTCTTACCTGAGGCCTTTATTTGCCTGAGCTATGTTTATAGAAATTAGCTTCATAATTGGCTTTCTTAGACGTTATCTACTAGATTTACCTTAAGCATGAGAATAAGGCTACATTAGATTGCATGTGTTGTTTAAATCCTATATACAACCTTGACAGGCACAATGCAGTTCAGGTGATAAACTGTTAAAATAAAACGAAGTATCTGACACTCACATGGTTAAATTGAGACACATCAATAGCAGTGAATGGTGGCTAAAATACCACAGTTTTGGTTAACAGCCTATTTATCTGAAATCCTACTTTTTTCCCTTTCCATCATGGTTTATTACAGGATATTAAATATAGTTTCCTGTGCTATACAGTAGGACTTTGTTGTTTATCCATTATCCATATGACAGTTTGCAAACCATCCACTGCCCCCTCCCCCTTGGCAACCATAAGTCTGTTTTCTATGTCAATGAGTCTATTTCATAGATAAATTCATATGTGTCCTGTTTGTTTTTTTTTAATTGAAGTATAGTTGAATTACAATGTTTTATTAATTATTACTGTACAGCAGCAACTCAGTTTTATATATCTCTGTATACATATATACATTCTTTTTCATATTATTTTCCATTATGGTTTATTACAGGATAGTGAGCTATACTGTAGGACCTGTTGTTTATCCATTCTATGTATACCAGTTTGCATCTGTTAATCCAAAATTCCCAGTCCAACCCTCTTTTACCCCCCACACTCTTGGCAACCACAAATCTATTCTCAATAGACTGAGCCCCTGGTTCTGTTTCATGGATCGATTGATTTGTGTCATAGTTTAGATTCCACATATAAGCAATATCATATGATACTTGTCTTTCTCTTTCTGACTTACATTGCTTAGTATAATAGTCTCTGGGTCCATTCACGTAGCTGTAAATAGCATTATTTCTTTTTTATGACTGAGCAATATTCCATTATAGATATGCACCACAACTTCTTTATCCATTCGTCTGTTGATAAACATTTATGTCGTTTCCATGTCTTGGCTATTGTAAATGGTGCTGCTCTGATCATAGGGGTGCATGTAGCTTTTTGAACTATAGTTTTGTCCAAATATAGGCCTAAGAGTGGGATTGTTAGATCATACAGCAACTCTTTTTAGTTTATTGAGGAACCTCCATGCTGTTTTCCATAGTGCTTGCATCAATTTACATTTCCACCAGCCGTGTAGAAGGGTTCTCCCTAAAATCCTACTTTGGAAATGGGTAAATAGAAATTAGTGCACCCAGACTAAGATTTTCCTAGTGTAGGTTCTACTTGGTGAAAAAGTAAGGATGAAATTCTAAATGCAAAGGTCTAAAAACTCTAGACTTTTAATTCATACATACAAAGGGATATACTATTCTCAACAGATTGTTTCTTCCTGATTTTTGTTGTTTCTTTTGAAAAATTGCTGGAAAAATATCTTACATTTGCCTGTTTTCAACAATCTAATTCAGAATGAAATAGGCAAAGTTAGAAATGATATTGAGAACTAGGAAGTTAAATAATAACTAAAGCTCTCTAGAGTATCCTGTCCAATAAAGTACCATAATGTGAGCCCTTGAGATGTGGCTGTTTCTAACTGAAAGGTACTTAAGTATAGAATATGCTCTGGATTTTAAAGACGCTATGAAAACAGAGAATGTAAAATATCTCATAATAATTTTTATCAATTACACATTAAACAGTATTTTTAATATATGAGTTTAAAAAGCTTTAGCATTTACTCCTAATATATCTATATTTACCAACTTTTAACAATACATATACAAACACCAAGCTAACTCAGGTAAATCAGAAAATATTTATTTTAGCTATTATTGATACAAAAATTGTGTTCTTATTAAAATATTATTAGGGATAATAATATTAATAAGAGCAATATATTTGAATATGCCACAATTGTTTTGTTTTTATTTTTTGGTTTTTTGACCACACAGCTTATAGGATTTTAGTTACCCAACCAGGGATTGAACCTGGGCCCTCAGCAGTGAAAGCATGGCATCCTAGCCACTGGACCATCAGGGAACTCCCCACAAATGTAACTTTTTATTTGACACTTTGCAATGAAACAAAGTCTAGTTCTGTGTTCATTTTTTCCTAATATGTTCTTTAAATTCTATCAAAGCTAAAAACTACTTCAAAACAGTATGTAGAAATACATTATTGGCTAAACTTACTAAGGAGAAGGAAATGGCAACCCACTCCAGTATTCTTGCCTGGAAAACCCCCTGGACAAAGGAGCCTGGCAGGCTATAGTCCATGGGGTGGCAAAGAGTCAGACACAACTGAGCGACTTCACTTAAGTTTGCTAAATCATAGTACTTATTTTTCAGTCCTACTAACAATTATGTAAATGTTTTGTTGAATCTGGTTAGGAAAGTTTTCCATTTTCCCTAAAGTCAACAGCTGTTCTTAGAAATTAATTGGACATTGTCAAATTCTTATTTTTAACAAGTATATTTAAAACCTACTGAAACTCTTCCTTTATAAAATTTTTAGATAGGTTAGAAATTCAATTTCCAACTTTTTTCATATGTGTACATATGCAGGTTTTTATTTAAAGGCATAATTATATTGTTTGAGGTATTTAAAAAGTCATATAATGACTAGGATCCACTTAAATGAAGTACCTGCTGCTGCTGCTGCTAAGTCGCTTCAGTTGTGTCTGACTCTGCAGCCTCATAGACGGCAGCCCACCAGGCTCCCCCGTCCCTGGGATTCTCCAGGCAAGAACTGGAGTGGAGTGCCATTTCCTTCTCCAGTGCATGAAAGTGAAAAGTGAAAGTGAAGTCACTCAGTCGTGTCCAACTCTTAGAGACTCCATGGACTGCAGCCGACCAGGCTCCTCCGCCCATGGCATTTTCCAGATGAGAGTACTGGAGTGGGTCACCATTGCCTTCTCTGAAATGAGGTACCTAGAACAGAAAAATTAATGCAGAAAGTAGAATGATGCTTACTAATAGAGGCTGGGGAATAGGGAGTTATTATTTAATGGATATAGAGTTTCAGTTTGGGTTGTTGAAAAACTTCTGAACGTAGAGGGTGGTGATGGTTTCATCACATGAGTGCGTGCCTGCTCAGTCATGTCTGACTCTTTGTGAACCTATGGAATGTAGCCCGCCAGGCTCCTCAGTCCATGGGATTTTTCCAAGGCAAGAATACTGGAGTGGGTTGCTATTTCTTCCTTCAGGAAATCTTCCAGACCCAGGGACTGAACCTGTGTCTCCTACATCACTTGGCGAATTCTTTACCACTGAGCAACCTGGCAAGACCACATCACACGGTGAATGTACTGAACTGCATGCTTAAAAATAGTTAAATGGTACATTTTACCACAATTTTAAAAAAGGGCGCAAACTACAGATACATGAACAATGCAAGCAAGAGATCTGTCATTTCCATGACATTATGCTGAGCAAAAGAATCCAGACACAAAAAGAAGAGTACATAACGCACAATTCCATTTACATTGGTTCAAAGCAAGTGTATCCATCTAACCTACAGTAATAGAAATCCTAACAGCGGTTACCTGAAGTTAGGCTGGAGTGAAGATCGACTGAAAAAGGACACCATGGGACTTTCCAGAGTGATGAAAATGCCCTATATCTTGACTGGTGTTGCCCAGGTACCAACTGAAAATGATGCACAACTGAAAATTTGAGAATTATGTTTTATTTGGAGACATTACTGAGGACTATACAGCCCGAGAACCAGCCTCTCAGGTAGTTCTGAAGAATCGTTTCAAAGATATAAGGGAGGAGCCGGAATATATAGGAATTTTTCCTGGAAAAAAAACAGAAACAAACATGTAGTCAAACAGCAAAGGATTGCTGTTAATCTCACATGCAAAAGTTGTTTTTGAGTTGACATCTCAGATTAATGCTTTTAGTACTTTTCTATGGAGTCTGGGTTGTCAATTGATGATTTGATGTGCATTTTAACTGCCTGGAGCCAATGCTTAGTCTGTCTTCACTCTAAAATCCCCTCAGGATGCTGACTAGGGGGACTGCAGGGGCTGATGACTTGACGCAGGGCATAATGGATTGTTTACCTGAATGGCAAGCAACATTCTTTGTTTCCTGAAATGGCAGACAGCATTGTTCGTCCACACAGGTACATACAATTGTCCAAACTCATGGAACTTTATGTCTAGTATTCCTGCACTGAGTTCTATGGAACAATATGATGAAATAAAAATAAAACCAGTGAAAATGTTTTTATGACAATAAAATTTTTAAAAAAAGAGTCATGATACATTACAAAATAAAATGGTACAATGAAAGACTGCTTCAAGAATTCAAGACATCCTGGATGGTCCAGTGATTAAGATTCCATGCTTCTACTGCAGGAGGTGTGAGTTCAGACCCTGGTGAGGTGAACTAAGATTCCCACATGCCACGTGGCATGGCCAAACGTATACACACACACACATATATACTGCTTCAAGAATTAAGGGTTTTTTTTTTAAATAACCAGAGCTCACCTCCTCAGCACTCAGAGGATATCAACATGAAAAATGCACAACTCTCAAGAAAACCTTAAAATATTTTCCACTATGTCTTGTTTTTGTTTGTTTGCTCTAGCTATTGAATAACATTCATCAGGAAAGAAACTGAACTAGCAGAGAATGTTAATCTCAACCCCGAAGTATAGTCCCCTATTATCCACAGTTTTGCTTTCTGAAGCGTTAGTCACCTGAAGTTAATAGTGGTATGAAAAACTGAATGGAAAATTCCAGAAATAAATTGTTGGCTGTTCTGAGTAGTGGGATGAAATCCTGTGCCCACCTGCTCTGTCAAGCCCAGGACGTGACTCATCCCCTTGTCCAGTGTGTCTCTGCCTGATAATCACCTAGTGGTGATCTCAGTCACCAGCTTGGCTGTGAAGTATCCCAGTGCTTGAATTTAAGTCACCTTATTTCGTAATATGGAGAAGGAAATGGCAACCCACTCCAGTATGCTTGCCTGGAAAATCTCATGGACAGAGAAGCCTGGTAGGCTACAGTCCATGGGGTCACAGAGAGTCAGACACGACTGAGTGACTTCACTTTCACTATTTAGTAATAGCCTCAAAGTATAAGAGTAGTGAGGCTGAGAATTTGAATATACCAAAGAAAAACTGAAGAGTATTTTCTTTAAGTTAAAAGATGATAGTTCTCCACTTAATAAAGAAAGAAAAAAACCCTGTCCTTTCAGTGCTAAGATCTGCAGTAAGAGTTCATCTTCCATCTGTGAAATTGTGAAAAAAGAAACAGAAATTCATGCTAGCTTTGCTGTTCCACCTCAAACTTGCAAAAGTTATGGCCACAGTGCATCGTGAAAGTGAAAGTTGTGCAGTCATGTCTGACTTTTTGTGACCCCATGGACTACACGGTGCATGGAATTCTCCAGGCCAGAATACTAGAGTGGGTAGCCTTTTCCTTCTGCAGGGAATCTTCCCAACCCAGGGACCAAACCCAGGTCTCCCACATTGCACGTGGATTCTTTACCAGCTGAACCACAAGGGAAGCCCAAGAATATTGGAGTGGGTAGCCTATCCCTTCTCCAGGGGTTCTTCCCAAACCAGGAATCAAAGTGAGGTCTCCTGCATTGCAGGTCGATTCTTTTCCAACTGAACTATGAGGGAAGCCCTAGTGCATGCTGGGTGCCTGTTAAGTTGCTTTTAGTCATGTTTGACTTTTTGTAACCCTATGGACTGTAACCCGCCACGCTCCTCTGTCCATGGCTTCTCCAGGCAAGAATACTGGAGTGTGTTGCCAGGCCCTCCTCCAGGGGTCCTTTCCAACCCAGGGACTGAACCCGTGTCTCTTGTGGCTTCCACATTGGCAGGCAGGCTCTTTACCACCATCACCTCCTCGGAAGCCCACAGTGCATAGTAAGTGGTTCGTAAAGATGGAAAAGGCAATAAGTTTGTACAATAACATATTTTGAGAGAGAGACCACATTTACCTAACTTTAATTTCAGTTTATTATTATAATTATTATTTTATTATTAGTTATTTTTGTTCATCTCTTACTGTCCCTAATTTATAAATTAAACTTTATCAGAGGTAAATATGTATAGTCTACAATGTCTGATTCTTTGCAACCCCATGGGGTATAGCCCCTCAGGCACCTCTCTCCATGGGATTTTCCAAGCAAGCATACTGGAGTGAGTTGCCATACCCTTTTCCAGGGGGTCTTCCCAACCTAGGGATGGAACCCAAGGCTCCCACACTGCAGATTCTTTACCAGCTAAGCCATCGTAGGGTTAGGTAATACTGTGATTTCAGACCACTGGGGGTCTTAGAAGATACCACCTCAGTTAAGGGAGGATTGCTGTATTGCTTTCCCAAGTATCTCTCTTATACTCATGAATTCTTGAGAACGTGCTGATTTTAGAAAAATATTCCCCTGCACACTTAATTTTACTCTGTGGCATTCTATTTAGTGGGGTTTAAATTTTGAAAAAAAAAATTCTGCTTGGATTTCTACTGATAAAGGCCTAAAGGATGTGTTAACTCATCAGTGCAAGCTAAAATGTAAACCCCAACCAAAATTTCTGGGAACCACACTCAACTTCCCCAGGAATAGGGCAGAGCCTGGGGAAATGGGGTGGGAAGGAAAGGGAGGGGGAGGGGATGGCATGTGTTGAACCCATTCTCTGTGCCGTACACTGTTTGGGGAACTTTATTGTAATTGTGTCATCTAAAGAACCAATGCAGTGCTGTGAAATGGAATAAGCATTAAACAAAAAATAAAAATTAAAAAAAAATAAAATAAAAAATTAAAAAAAAAAGAATATAAACAAGAGTATGGCAAAGGGATTCAAAAAGAGGTTAAAAAAAATTATTTGGCTATCTTCACCTACCAAGTACAGAGTCATACCTTAGCAGAAGCCGACAATGACAGATTCCAGGAAGGACTAGGGTGGAGGTGGCTGCCAAGAACAGTCACCTCTTAGGAACTCTCTCACCTCCTCTCCATCCCCTCACCACCCCTCCAAACAGGTGGCTGAGCTTTTGCAAGACTTGTCTAAATAATCAGTAAAAGAAATTATGTGTTTAATTTTGAAGAAAAAGCCTGAGGTTTTATATGATTATTTTTAATTAGCTATTTTCTGGAGGTTGGTTAAATTTGGAAATAATTACACCTTGAGAACTGTTTAAGAACCTCAGATTGTAAACCCAGGGCTGCCTCAGGAATTTGGGGATGGGTTGTCACCCTGTAACCAATAGTCCTGAAAACAAGTATCTGTTGTCTACAGAAGAGGTCATGGTCATGCAAATTTTTTCAGTTCTCTGCCTGGAAAGAGAATCCCATCTGGCTGACTTCTCTTTTTTCTCCGTTTTCTTGTATGAAATATGCAAAACACAAGTGCTTGAGCCACCAGAGCAACAGATTATGTAGCCTGTTATTGCAGGTAAAATTGAAACATGGCAAGAAGTTAAAACCTGCCCTTGGGAGACGCATACAAAAGATACTTTATTTACATAATAGTATAAAATTTTTAATAAGTCCAGTATAGAAATGGTTATGAGGAAGAAAAGAAAATTGCCAGTTTGAAAAATGCAGTCTAAATAAACTTTGAAAGAAATCATTGAAGAGTCTAGAATATTTAAAACTGCGATGTGAATTCATTTTACAAATTTTTAAAAGTTAAGATTTTTTAATATTGTTAAGATTATACATCTACCTTTCAAAGCACTTTCATACCTATTATGTTATCTAATACTCATGCCTATAAGGTAGGGAGAGAAGTTATTATTACACTTAATTTATAGATGAAGAAACTGAAGATCAGAACAGTTTCACCCGAGGTAATATCTGAGTTGTAGTTGGAACCGACTCTCAGGTCTTGATATTCAAAATTCCTGGGCTCTTGCCACAATATCCCATTGCTTTTGTTCTCTCCCTGAAAATATAAACTAAGTAATAAGTTAATCATAGAGCAAGCTCTTTATTAATTATATTTACTAGTACAAATTTAGAAAGGTGTTACAGTGTGGTGGTGAAGAGCATGGGCCACTTACACTACTTGCCAGTATGACCTGGAATAAGATACCAGTGTTTTTGCTGCCTCGGTTTAGTCATCAGTAAGACTGGACTAATAAAAATACCTACCCTATAGGGGTTTTGAAAGCAGTAAGTGATTTTTTAAAATTATTTATTCATTGGCTGCTCCGGGTCTTTGCTGCCGTGCCATGGTTTTCTCTAGCTGTGGAGAGCGTGGGCTACTCTCTAGGTGCAGTGGCCAGGCTTCTTGTCGTGGTGGCTTCTCTTATTATAGAGCACTGGCTCTAGGGTGCACATGGGCTCAGAGCTGCAGTTCTTGGACTCCAGAGCACAGCGCCAATAGTTTTGGCACTTGGGCTTAGCTGCTTCAAGGCACATGACGTCTTCCCAGAGCAGGGATTGACCTGTGTCCCCCGCACTGGTAGGTGCGTTCTTATCGACTGGACCATCAGAGAAGCCATGAAAAAAGTGATTTAATACATGTTAAGCTACAGACTGGTTCCAAATAGGAAAAGGAGTACATCCAGGCTGTATGTTGTCACCCTGCTTATTTAACTTATATGCAGAGTACATCATGAGAAACGCTGGGCTGGAAGAAGCACAAGCTGGAACCAGGATTGCCGGGAGAAATATCAATAACTTCAGATATGCAGATGACACCACCCTTATGGCAGAAAGTGAAGAGGAACTAAAAGGCGTCTTGATGAAAGTTAAAGAAGAGAGTGAAAAAGTTGGCTTAAAGCTCAACATTCAGAAAACGAAGATCATGGCATCTGGTCCCATCACTTCATGGCAAATAGATGGGGAAATAGTGGAAATAGTGTCAAGACTTTATCTTTTTGGGCTCCAAAATGACTGCAGATGGTGACTGCAGCCATGAAATTAAAAGACGCTTGCTCCTTGGAAGGAAAGTTATGACCAACCTAGACAGCATATTCAAAAGCAGAGACATTACTTTGCCAACAAAGGTCCCTTTATTCAAGGCTATGGTTTTTTCAGTGGTCATGTATGGATGTGAGAGTTGGACTGTAAAGAAAGCTGAGTGCGGAAGAATTGATGCTTTTGAACAGTGGTGTTGGAGAAGACTCTTGAGAATCCCTTGGACTGCAAGGAGATCCAACCAGTCCATCCTAAAGGAGATCAGCCCTGGGTGTTCCTTGGAAGGAATGATGCTAAAGCTGAAACTCTAGTACTTTGGCCACCTCATGCAAAGAGTTGACTCATTGGAAAAGACTCTGATGCTGGGAGGGATTGGGGGCAGGAGGAAAAGGGGACGACAGAGGATGAGATGGCTGGATGGCATCACTGACTCGATGGACGTGAGTCTGAGTGAACTCCGGGAGTTAGTGATGGACAGGGAGGCCTGACGTGCTGCAATTCATGGGGTCGCAAAGAGTCGGACACGACTGAGCGACTAAACTGAGCTGAACTGAAGCACCCGATATAGTGCTTGGCTAACAATAATCATTTAATATGTGTAAAATATGATTGCCTTTGCAAATTATTTTTTATGTTTCAGTTATTGTGGTAAACATTAAAATATTAATCATTTTAAATAACTATTAAATTTGCAAATTAACTTTATGTTTCATTTACTCTGAGAAGCCTTGAGATACTTTAAGTGGCTATGTATGTGTTGTATTGCATGGATTCTAAAAACCATGCAAATTAAAGACTGAAAACAAATACTCTTTTTACTGTCTCTAGCATGTGCTTGTCAGTTATGAATAAGCATCTCTTTTATCTGTTAAGGATCAGAACTCAGAGTCAAATTAAATAACCAAAAGTCATCACAAAGCACTGCAATTTACACCCCCTCTGAATCATCTTAGTCTAGGAATAATGAAGATTTCAATATAATTTTTCAATAGCCTTTTATCCATTCTGAAATATGGCCAAACTCACTTACCTTGCTCAAATACATTTAATGTGTAGAACGCTATTCAGATACCAGTTACCTCTGAGTAGACATTACATAGCAGATTTTGTTCCTGCTCTCAGGATTCAGGACAAAAATGGGGCAAATGAACACTCAAGAACTGTCGATCTTTTTGTGTCAGATGGCAAGGATGCTCTCAGTAACTTCTGAAGCCAGGTGGAGAGAACACAGGAACAGTTTGAAGAGGATTATGTCAGGCAAATAAGGGATTATCTGAACATTGAAAAGAGTGGAAACTCTAACTGATTTTAGCACACTGAATTCCAAAGTCTATGAATCCATAGTCTTGGGGGTTGGGACCAAAAAAAAAAAAAAGAGAGAGAGAGAGAGAAATTCAGGCCAAAGCAAAGGAAAGATTAGTAGAAGAATGCCAGTCAAACAATCAATAAAGTGAAAAGGCAACTTAAGGAACAGGAGAAAATATTTGCAGACTATATATCTGATAAGTGATTCATATCCAAACTCATAGAACTCAATAACAGCAACAACAACAAAAATCACATTTAAATGGGCAGAGGAACTGAATAGACATTTTCCCAAAGATATACGAATAGCCAACAAGTATAAGACAAGCTGTTCAACATCACTAATTATCAGAGAGATGCAAAACAAAAACCACAATGAGCTGTCACCTCACACCTGTTAAAATGGCTATCATCAGAAAGACAAGAGATAATGAGTGTGCTGAGGATGTGAAGAAAAGGGAACCTTTGTGCACTGTTTGTGGGAATGTAAATTGGTGCAGCCACTATGGCAAACAATGTGAAAGTTATTCAAAAAATCGAAAATACAACTGTTATCAGTTCAGTTCAGTCGCTCAGTCGTGTCCAACTCTTTGCGACCCCATGAATCGCAGCATGCCAGGCGTCCCTGTCCATCACCATCTCCCAGAGTTCACTCAGAGTCACGTCCATGAGTCAGTGATGCCATCCAGCCATCGCATCCTCTGTCGTCCCCTTCTCCTCCTGCCCCCAATCCCTCCCAGCATCAGAGTCTTCTCCAATGAGTCAACTCTTTGCATGAGGTGGCCAAAGTACTGGAGTTTCAGCTTTAGCATCAGTCCTTCCAAAGAAATCCCAAGGCTGATCTTCAGAATGGACTGGTTGGATGTCCTTGTAGTCCAAGGGACTCTCAAGAGTCTTCTCCAGCACCACAGTTCAAAAGCATCAATTCTTCAGCGCTCAGCCCTCTTCACAGTCCAACTCTCATATCCATAGCCTTGAAAGCCATAGCCTTGACTAGACGGACCTTCGTCGGCAAAATAATGTCTCTGCTTTTAAATATATGATCCAGCAATTTCACTTCTGGGTATATATTTGAAAGAAATGAAAGCAGAATATCAAAAAAGATACCTGCTCTCTCATGTTTATTGCATCATTATTCACAATAGCCAAGATATGAAAACAGCCTAAGTGTCTGTCAATGGATGAATGGATAAAGAAGATGTGGTGTACGCATACAATGAAATATTCAGCTATAAGAGAGAAAGAAATCCTCCCATTTGTGACAACATGGAGAGACCTTGAAGGAATCATGCTAAGTGACATAAGTCAGAGAAAGACAAATACTAGCATATAAGACGTCACTTACATGAGGAATCTAAAAAAGCTGAACTCCTTAAGACAGTATAGAATGGGAGTTACCAGGAGCTGGGGATGTTGGTCAAAAGGTACAAATTTGCAGTTCTGAAGATGTGATACACAGCATTGTGATTATACTGAGCAATACTGTATATACTTCAGAGTTGCTAAGTGACTAGATTTTAAATGCTCTCAGTACAATCAAGATATAATTATGTGATCTGATGGAGGTGTTAGCTAACACTATATTGTGATATATATATATATGTAATCACACTGCAATGTAAATATTAAATCAGCATGTCATAAGTATACTTCTACAATGTTATTTGTCAATTATATCTCAATAAAAAAGAAGATCAGATAATAAATTTTCAATGAATGATGGAAATTGACCATATTGCAACCCCAATGTTACAGTTAATCTAATCAGGGATTAACTAAATCAGTTCTCAAATGTCAGTCTGCAGCAGAATCACCTGGATGCTTGTTAAAATACAGATTGCTGGATGCCGTCCCCAGAATTTAACAGTTCTGAGGTGGTTCCCAAGAATTGGCTTTTTTATCAAGCTTTCATGTGACGCTTGTTCCAGAATCATACTTTGAGAACTATGATTGTAAATAGTAGGATGATGGGTTGTTAGAGAGCAGATTATTCACACACACACACACACCAAAGGTTTTTAAAACAAATAGTTAAAAGGGGAAAAAAAATTAATCAGAATGGAAGAAATTACCAACATCTTTATTGACTAAATTCAGATACTGTTCACGTTATTATCTGGTCCTGGAATCTCGAGATCTGAAAAGGGCAGGCCTTCCCTGAAATGCCAGGCAAGATCACATCTAAACTTTAAGAGCACTTTAGGACCAAGCATTCTATTTCGAAGTCCACTATTAACAGACTTGTTTGACCTTGAGCAATAACTTGCCTTCTCTTTAGTCTCTATCTGCATTAGTTATAAAATTAGGATTTTGAACTAAGTGTTTTCTGTGGGCCTAATGGCAGAGTGTTATAAAGCCTAAAGAAGTTTGGCTGGAAGAAATGACTGCATACTGCAGCTCTGAAATCAGAAAATAGCTATACAGAGACACCATCTCTAGTGAAAGTTATTTTGTAACATTGCATAAGGGATTTCTTTTTCTAAGAAAGTTGCTTATCTTAGCATCTTAGCAATATAGATTTTAAAAGAATGTGAACAAGAAATGTTGTAAGACAGGTTTAAAGAGTCAGTGTTGCTGCAGCCACTCTGCTTTATATAGGGGGCTAGGAATTGTTTTACCCTATGGAAATAAATAAATCAATAAACAACTTGTCACTTTCTTTCTAGATGTAAAACCATAAGCCACTCTTGCAAAATTTTGTGCAAGGTAGACTAAGGGAGACTTGGTCAGGGGACAAAAATGTTTCTACCAATTCTCTTTATAATCAATGCAGTTTCTGTGGATCCCATGTTTACCTCCTTTATAGATTCTCCATTCCAGTCTTGAGATCATTCTGAGAAACAAATGGAGTTGGAGCTGTAATGGGCATCGTTTGAAGGGTCCTTGAAGGAAAACACCTCTCTCTCTTGATCACAACAAGGAAACACCACAAGGGCCACCAGAAATACGCAGTAATACACAGCTCCCGTCCCTGTAGTCCACTGCTAAGCATGTAGAAAGGTGGAAATATTGAGTCTTCCATATGGGTTGACTATCTCGGATCTGCTGTGCTCATTGTGAGTCATGTGGACTTCAAGTGAATCCCAACTTCTGGATAAGAAGGTTACAGCTATTAAGTGTTGACGTGAAACCTGAAAGCACCTCTACTGGATTTCTATCAGAAATCCTGCAGAAAGGCAGCCATCTGGGTTCTAATTTTCTGTACAAGGTGAAGATCTAAGTGACTTGAATTAACCTGCCCTGTGCGCCATCCCTGAGGAATACTCTGTGGCTGCTTTAGACTTCCTGGAACATGTGGACCTCAGAAGAAGTTTTCAGTTCAGATAATCTGTCTAGGGCTCTGATTTATCAGAGAGCAAAGCATCTGCCTGCAAAGTGGGAGACCCAGGTTCAGTCCCTTGGTTGGGAAGATCACCTGGAGAAGGAAATGGCAACTCACTCCAGTACTCTTGCCTAGAAAATTCCATGGATGGAGGAGCCTGGTGGGCTGCACTCCATGGAGTTGCAAAGAGTTGGACATGACTGAGTGACTTCACTCTCTCTCTCTGATTTATCATTTCAACTTTTGGTTGTCTTTTGAGGTAACCACAAATTAAATTCAACCAAACTTGGGTCCACCAAATGAGAAAAGAAGTGGGGGTGGATATAATCTTTTTTCTTTTAGTAATTTTTAATTCAGGTAGTGTTTTTTCCATGTTCCATATTAAGACCTTTTTTTTTTTTTTTTTAACTTTGACTTGGAATAAGTTCTTAGAGCATATTGCTTGGTTAAGTAACCTGAAATCTGTACTGGAAATGTGAAGTGTCTAGTGAATTTGCCAGCCCCTTGAGTGAAACCAAATAGGCCTTGATGTAAAGGCCAGTAATTGCAGGGGCTCCGCTTTAGGAACTGCTACAGCCTCCTCTAGATCAGGTCTAAATAGTACAGAAAACTGAGGTAGAAAGAGTGTGGTTTCTGCTCAGGTCAAGGGATTCACTGACCTGTCCTTACAACTCCAAAGCAATGTGAGCAGAGCCTCAACCTAAAATCCATTTAAGATTCCCAGATCTTTGCATGATGTTTGACAAGGATTCCCAATACACATGTGCCCAAATGTTGAAGGTATTAGACACTCTGTAGATGCAGTAATTGGGCTTCCCAGGAGGTTCAGTGATAAAGAATCTGCCTGCCAATGCAGGAGGCTCAAGTTTGACCCCTACATCAGAAAATCCTTTGGAGAAGGAAATGGCAATCCTCTTCAGTGTCCTTGCCTGGAAAATCCCATGGACAGAGGTGCCTAGCAGGCTACAGTCTGTGGGGTTGCAAAGTGTTGGACATGACTTGGCGACTGAGCATACACGGAGATGCAGTGATTGCCCAGAGTGGCTTTGCTCTCAACCTGCTGGTATGTCTTTACATTATTCATTTTGAGATTCAGAGGCAAAAGACGGGTGATGTAGAACTCTGGTTTTATAATTACAACTTAAACTATCCAGTTCCGTTCCGTTCTGCAAAGGGATGTGAGAAAGTTACCCAAGATTGCTGAAAAGTCTTTCCATTTAATGAAACACTCTGATAATTTCCTAGCTTTGTATGTTTGATTCAATAAAAATCGTTCAAAGTGGCCTGGAACCATCTGATGCAGAGTCTGGATTTCTCTACGATAAATCCCTCTGCCAAATGCAGGCGCTACAGACTTTCTACTGGCAGGAGTGAAGCAAATCAGTAGGGAGAACTGTCCTGACGTGGGGGCATTTACCTCTAGGAGTTCAGTCTTGATACAAGTGTCAGTGCAGGAGGGCTGTGTCACTCCTTTGGAGGGCTGTGGTATCACCTGACAGGACCTGCCAGCCGCATCTAGGCAACAATGTTGGCATTATTTGAAGTGGCAGGCAAGATGCCTACATTCTGATGTGTTAGGGTGAATGAGCCAGCCAGGGAGAGGTTGGTTGATTGAGAAAAAAGGGATTCTTGGTTAAACTGAAGTCTTCATTTCGGAACCAAAAATCTTAGCAAATAATCTCTTGGACTTGGAGCCACATATTTCCCCTAAAAAGTATGCATTTTTTTCCCAGTGAAATTTTGTTGGGGGTTATGTTATTGAGGAATGAACTGAGTTGACTATGTGGAACTGTTGTTTCATGACATACTGTCCTAGAAATCTGAAGACCTGCAAGAGATTTAAAAATTCCAACCCTTGTTGTAACTTTTTTAAAAGTTGTGATATTATCAACATGAATCAAGTTTTAATCTCCAGTATAATGAGTGGATGAGGCTGCCAGTTGAAATTGAAATTTCTTTCTTTGAATTCTCAGGCATGGTTTGGCAGGGCAAGAACTCTGTAATATTGACAAATTCCATAAAAAGTAAATATATGGGGGGAGAAAAGATCATCTCTACAGTTTCTAGCTTTTTATGTGAATTTCATAATGAAGATCCTTTCAACCAAGGAAGAGCAGATCATCTTAATGTACATGTAATGCAGGGAGGGTGGTTTCTAAAGGGAAACTCTCACGGGAAGAAGTAGGGAAGGACACTGGGCAGACAAATGGAAGATTACACGGTTCAGTGAAATCAGAATCTCTGATGAAACAGGCATTTGGAGTTAGGTGGTAATGAACTAGGAAAGTAAGACTTGGGTAAGGAATAGGGAGGTAAATCATAGAGACAGCCAGGGTGAAGTGAAGTTCTGGGCATCTTGACAGCAGAGCCTGTCTGTCAGGTGGGAAAGAAATAGATGATCCAGAGAAACTGAACTTGCTTTCATTTTTCCTTATGTTGCAAGTGTAGTATATTACTTTCAGCAAAACTGGTAAGTCCAAAATGATGCAGTTCTGGGAAACAATTTTTTTTTTGTAAATTTTGACCACACGCTTTGTGAAATTTTTACCACAAGCAATTTCATGAATTTTTACCTCCACCTCCTACTACTTCACACTCTTATACCATAGCAGGATACTCATTTATCACCCTTTGTCATACTGAATGTTATAGAGCTAGGAACGGAGGACCAACCAGACAAAGCCTTCCAGGGTAGACCCACTATTCTTGGTCTGCAGTATCCAGCTCCTTAGCTGTCATCTCCAAGGAACTTTGGAATTCCCAAGGGGCTTCCCGGTTGGCTGAGTGATAGAGAACCCACCTGCCAGTGCAGGAGGGGCAAGAGACATAGGTTTGCTCCCTGGGTCAGGAAGAGCCCCTGGAGAAGGAAATAGCAAGCCACTCCAGTATTCTTGCCTGGGGAACTCCATGGAAAGGAGCCTGGAAGGCTACAGTCCACGGGGTGGAAAAGAACCGAACAGGAATGAGCAACTAATTACACACAGCTGGGCTGCTGCTTTTAGAATAGAAGCTCAGGGACTTCCCTGGCAGTCCAGTGGTTAAGAATCCGCCTTGAAATGCAGGGTAAAAGAGTTTGATCCCTGGCTGGGGAATTAAGGTCCCACAGGCTGCAGAACATCTCTGTATGTGCTGCAATAAGAGAGAAGCCCAGGGGCCACAACAGAAGATCCTACAGATGCAACTAAGACCTGACCCAGCCAGAAATAAATAAAGAAAATATTAAAATGAAAACAAGTATAAAAGCCTAGACCAGATGTGCCAGATTGAGAGCCCTGGGGAGAAGTATGTCCAGTCTTTGGCTCACCTGCATTCCATGATAATTATATAATGACAGAAACATATAATTAAAGATATTCCAAAGTGCACCGATGCATACATATTTACTTCTTTGACTTTAAGGAAATGTGCTAATATTTCAAAATTGAAAAGATTTGCAAAATTGTAGAAAACAGCATTTTTTTTTCTCCTTCTGAGGGTGTTATAGCATACTAAATTGATTTAGCGCTGGTCTCATTTTTGGAAGACTTAGTGCTGGTCTTATTTTTTAGAGCATTTAAGGTGCCCAAGTAGAGAGTGGTACCTGCATAGACCACAAACTTGGAAACCTGCTTTGGGGTTTATGAACTTAGGCCAAGGATTCTTTTTTCTAGTACTGAGTTTTAAAGGTAGGAGTTGAATCGTGACTAATGGTCATATTTACCTCCTAAAAACAAAATGCTGAAGAACAAGAACTGGATTGAGCAAGGGGACCTCTTCAAGTCAGAGCCTGCTGGTAGCCCCAGCTGGACCTGACAACAGCCTTACACACTAGTGTCCTTCAAAAGATGAAAGAATGAAGCTGTTGGAACTTTCCTCTCTTGAACAGTCTCATTCTTCCAAAAGATAAATCTGAAACAGCAGCTTACTCCCAGTTCTTGGCACGAAGAAACTGGGACGAAGTGAAACAAGTACCGATCTTGGAATCAGCTGACCGCTTTGCACTGGGTGATGGAGGGCAACATGCTCAAAGTAGCTGGATCTCAATTTTCTCCTTGGAAAAGTGGAGATACTAACACTTGCTTCATAAACTAAAATATAAGTAAGGAATCTGGGAGATTAGAAATGCTCTTAAAGTGCTGGTTTTCACTGGCCGTAACCAGATTAGTTTGAGAGTAGAAGGTCAGGGTGGTAGAGTGAGGTCTGTGCATTCAGATGTAGAGAAGGATATGGCAAGATGAGGGAGCTCTGGGTTGATGTTTTTATTTTATTAATAAAAGTCAAAATTAAAAGCAAAAGAGAAGTGGAAATGGGTGGGAGAAATAAAGTGTAAGTAAAGGGGGAAAGGTGAAAATTAGGTGCTTTAAAGATGGATGTATAGAATTTACAAGGGATTCAGTCGACTTCCCAGTGACAGTCAGTCCTTGGGAGGTTTGTGGTCCTGAAATGAAGGTGATGCCTGCTAGGCAACTGTATGGTTCTATAGCACTGCACAAGTGCGCATGTGTGGACACAGAATGAGTAGACGGTTGGGATTATCTGAGGCCAGACTTTTTGCAAGGCAAGTGTGGAAAAAAGAGAGAGGCAAGGCAATGCAAAGTATTTTCAAGGGAGTAATCAGAGGGGTAATTATGGAATTTAAGCTAAATAAAGAAAGAAGAAAAGATAGTAGGAGACTTTCCTGAAAATACAAGGGAGCAGTATGAATATTTCCACTTCTGGTATAAATTAGGTTGCCTTTCCCCTTAGAAAGCCAATTTTGTTTTAAAATAATCATCTTTTTATCTCCCTCGCATTAGCAAACTAAATCCAGAAGTTTATTAACAGACTAATGCAACATGAACAAGAACAGTTTATTTTAAAATATATGAGTACTTAAATATTACATCAACAAATAAAAGAAAAATAACCAAATGACCATATCACAAGATATGGTATCAGTTATCTATTGCTGTGTAACAAACCACCGCAAACTTTGTGGCATGAAACCATTTTGTTACACTCCTGGATTCTGAGGGTCAGTAATCAGGGCAGAGCATAACAGAGACCATTTGTTTCTGCTCCACAATGTCTAGAGACGGGTGGAGAAGACTCGAAGCTGGGGATGACTTCATGACTGAGGGACAGAATCATCGGAAGGTATCCTTACTCATTTGTTTAGCACCTGGTGCTGGCTATTGGCTGGGACCTAAGCTGGACTGTCAGCTGGAAAATCGATGCATGCCTCTCCAGGTACTTTCTCATGGGTAAATCTGAACTTTCTCATAGCATGGCTGAAAGATTCCAAAAATGAACATCTCAAGAGAAGAAAGTGAAAGTGAGGAAATTTTATGATCCAGTTTCAAAAGTAATATAGTATCACTTCTGGCATAGTCAATTTGTCCAGGCAATCAAAAGATCTTTCCAGGTTCAAACTCAGTGGAAAAGTGTCAAGTGTGGGGGATTGGACATAATGCGGTGACTTCTTAAAAAACATAACCTGTTATAGAAATTGAAAAATTGATCAAATTCAGCATCTCTTGCCATTTTAGAACCCTTAGATGGAAGAAAATAGAAGGAAGGGTAGATATCCAAAATAATTTAAAGAAAGATCACAAAAACATATCTCTCCACATCCATGTTCAAAGTAGCATCATTCACAACAACAGGTAGAAGGGACCCACGTGTCTGCTAACAGATGAATGAATAAACAAAACATGGTATTTACATACAATGGAATACTGTTCAACTTTTAAAAGGAAAAAGTTTCTGATACATGCTACAACGTGGATGAACGTTGGATTCCTTATGCTCTATGAACTAAGCCCGTCCCTAAAAGATAAATACTGTATGATTCTACTTATGTAAGTTAACTAGAGAAGTCAACCTCATAGAAACAGAAAGTACAGTGATGGTTGGCAGGCACTGAGGGAAAGGGGAAAATGAAGAGTAGTTATTTCATTTGTGCAGAGTTTCTGTTCTATAAGATGAGAGAGTTCTGGAGATAGGTCGCATAATAATGTGAGTACACTTAACACCACTGAATTGCACAATTAAAACTTTTTAAAAAAGTGGTAAACAGTAAATTTTATGTATATGTATTTTGTCACAATTAAAAAAAAAGAAATTGAAGGAGACTTTCTAGCTATGCTAAAGAACCCTGTAGGAGGGCTTGTCTGGCGGCTTAGTGGTAAAGAATCTGCCTGCCAATGCAGAAAGAGACATGGGTTTGATCCCTGATCCAGAAAGATCCCACATGCTGTGGAGCAGCTCAGCCTGTGCATCCAAACTATTGAGCCTGTGCTCTAGAGCCGGGGAACCGCAACTACTGAAGCCCATATACGCCCCAGAGCCTGTGCTCCACACAAGAGAAGCCACCACAGGGAGAGGTCCGCACACTCCAGCCACAGAGTAGCCCCTCCAGCCGCAAGTGGAGAAAAGCCTGCGTAGCAGTGAAGACCCAGTACAGCCCAAAATAAATAAATAAGTGAATAAAATTAGTCAAAAAAAGAATACTGCAGGAGATACTGCATATTGGTATGCTCCAGAATAAATGCACACATTGAAGATCAACAACTGTTTCCCAGGCTCTCTTGTGGTGAGTGCTCAAGGTGTGATTTGGTTTCCATTAAATAGAAACACTCGTGTGAGGCTTTGACCTGGAACTGAGTCCTCTGTGGAGAAAGGCAGTGTGCAGAGCATCTGCTTTGTTGGGGTCCCCTGTGGCAGAGGTGGTGAGGTTCTGGGGCCCACGGATATAGTAGCAGCTTCTTGTGAATTTGGCAGATGACTTCTTGATTCAGCAGGATTCAACAGCACCGGTGGCGGCATCCTCAGTTTTGGTCAAGGCGGAGTGGTTATGGGGTCCAGGAGTTGCCTGGGTCCCTTTCCACCCACTTTAGTGAAAAGTCTGGAGGCAAAATCATCACGGTCTCCATATAAAATGATTATAAACAGAATCAAAGTCACCGAGTTTTAAAAGGAAAAGTACTGGAACAAATGAAAGAGTTAAAGTAAACAAGGGACCAAGATTGAAGACAATTATATTAAAAAAAAAAAAAAAAACTTTTTCTTTTACTCAGCAATAGTCAAGTAGAAATGTAATTTTAAAGTTCAATTCCAAATGATAATAAAAGTTAACAAGAACCAGGAACAGCCATACAAGAACTGAGCCAGAACTATTCGTTACATGGGGGGTTCCATTTCAGTTCTTTTCTTCTGT
>SJYC01085875.1:0-20920 GCA_006408675.1 Madoqua kirkii | reverse complement strand
GTCAAAGAGAATAAAATATTTAGGAATACATTTAAGAAAAGAAGCAAAAAGTGTGAAAACTATAAAACATTATTAAAAGAATTTTAAAATTATATAAATGGAAAGACAGCTCATGTTCATGTATCAGCAGAGTCAATATTGTTAAGATGGCAATACTCACCAAACTATTCTATAGATTCAATGCAAACCCTATCAAAATCTAAGTACCCTTTTTTGCAGAAATTGAAAAGTTGATCATAAAATTCATATAGAATCACAAGGGGCTCAGAATAGCCAAAACCATCTTGCAAAAGAAGAAGAAATTTGAAGAGCTCATACTTCTTTGTTTTAAAACTTACTACAAAGTATGGTAATCAAGACAATATAGCACTGGCATAAACTTATATAGTTTGATGGAATAGAATTCAGAGTCCCCAAATAAACCCTGACATTTATGTCAATGAATTTTCGGTAATGACATTAAGAGGGCTTCCCTAGTGGCTTTTATTCTTTGCCATTAAGCCACTGGGAAAGAGTCCACCTGCCAGTGCAGGAGACATGGGTTGGATCCCTGGGTCAGGAAGATCTTCTGGAGAAAGAAATGGCAAACCACTCCAGTATTCTTGAGCTTCCCTGGTAGCTCGGTGGTAAAGAATCTACCCACCAATGCAGGAGATGCAGGTTCACTATGTGGGTGAAGGAAATGGCAACCTGTTCCAGTATTCTTGTCTGGGAAATTTCTTGGATGGAGGAGCCTGGTGGGCTACAGTTCATGGGGTTGCAAAAGAGTTAGACACAACTGAGCGACTAAGCAACAACAATGACATCAAGACAGTTCAATGGGGGAAAAATAGCCTTTTCAATAAATCATGCTGGGACGACTGGATATTCATCTGCAAAGAAGAAAAGTGGACCCCTTCACACCTTACACAAAAATTAACTCAAAATGATCATAAACCTAAATCTAAGAAATGAAGCTATAACTCAGGAGAAAATATAGGGAAAAATCTTCATGACCTTGGATTAGGCAAAGCCTTTTTTAGATATGACACCAAAATCACAAGCAGCAACAACAAAAATAGATAAATTAGACTTAATTGACTTATAATTTTTTTGGTCAATAAAGTAAAAAGACAAATGATAGAATGGGAGAAAATATTTGCAAATCATGTTTCTGATAAGGGACTTGTATCCAGAATATACAGAGAACAATTATGGCTCAATAATAAAAAGACAACGCAATTAAAGAATGAACAGAGGATGTGAATAGAGATCTTTGCAAAGAAGATATATGAAAGGCCAAAAAGCACAACAAAATATATTCAACATCATTAGCCATCAGCGAAATGCAAATCAAAAGAACACTGACATACCCCTCATATCTACTGGGGCTTCCCAGGTGGCGCCTGTGGTAAAGAACCCATCTGCCAATGCAGGAGACAGAAAAACCATAGGTTTGATCCCTGGGCCAAGAAGTTCCCCTGGAGAAGGAAATGGCAACCCACTCCAGTATTCTTGCCTGGAGAATCCCATAGACAGAGGGGCTTGGAGGGCTACAATCTATAGGATCACAAAGAATTGGACACAACTGAAGTGGCTTAGCATGCTAGCATGCCATATCTTCTAGGATGGTTACAGTAAAAAAAAAAAAAAGATACACAATAACAAGATATTGATGAAGTTATGGAGAAATTGTAAACTTTATACATTACTGGTTGAAATGTATTCAACAAAGTGGTGTCACCACTTTGAGAAACAGTCCGATAGTTCTTCAAAAGATTAAACATAGGGTTACCATATGCCCCAGCAATTCTACTCCTAGATACATACTCAGGAGAAATGAAAACATAAGTTTGCACAAAAAGTTGTATGTGAATGTTCATAATAGCATTATTCAGTATAGTCAAAAAGTAGAAATAATCCAGGTGTTCATCAACTGATGAATGGATAAATAAAATATTCGTACCATGGAATATTGCTGCTAAGCTGCTAAATCACTTCAGTCGTGTCTGACTTCGTGCAACCCCATAGATGGCAGCCCACCAGGCTCCCCCATCCCTGGGATTCTCCAGGCAACAATACTGGAGTGGGCCGCCACCTCCCTCTCCAATGCATGAAAGTGAAAAATGAAAGTGAAGTCGCTTCGCTCAGTCATGTCAGACTCTTAGCAACCCCATGGACTGCAGCCCACTGGGCTCCTCCGTCCTTTGGACTTTCCAGGCAAGAGTACTGGGGTGGGGTGCCACTGCCTTCCCTATGGAATATTATTCAAAAATAAAAGGAAATGAAATGCTGATATATGCTTAACATGAAGGAAACTTGAAGACATTATGTTAAGTGAAAGAAGTCAATTAAAAGACCATATTTTGTATGATTATGTTTGTTGAACTTTACGGAATGGTCAAATCTATGGAGGCTGAAAGGAGATTATTGGTTGCTCTGAGCTGTGCAGGTAGGGAAGAAATGGGAAATGACTGCTAACGAACATGAAGTTTCTCTTGGGGTGATAAAAAGTATTCCAGAATTGATTATGGTGGTGGTTGAATAACTGTGAATATACTAAAAACAAACAAACAAAAACATTGGTTTGAAAGCTTTCAATGGTGAATTGCATAATGTATGAATTATAACTCAATAAAGCTGTTTTGGGGCTTCCCTGGTGGCTCAGCAGTAAAGAATCTGCCTGTAAGTCAAGAGCCCCAGGAGACACTGGGTTCGATCCCTGGGTTGGGGAGATTCCCCTGGAGGAGAGTATGGCAACTGACTCAAGTATTCTTGCCTGGAGAATCCCATGGACAGAGGAGCCTGGTGGGCTACAGTTCGTTGGCTGGCAAAGAGTCGGACACGATTGAAGCGACTTGGCATGCATGCATTCAAAGCTATTTTTAAAAAGCAACATATATTTGTACATGTTACTGATTACAGAGTGAAATAACTTTATATTGAAGAAACTTGGTTGCCTCTACCTTAACCAAGTAATCAAAATTACTGTCACTGATGACAGGACAAACTGTCATTATGTCCCCATGCTGTGACACTCAGAACGATAGATACCACACATATTTGCTTTCATATCCAAAAGGCAAAAACCTGAATCTTAGCATGGGAGAATGTCAGACAAACCCAAACTGAGGGAAATTGTAAGACAAAATGGCCTATCAGCTGTAGAAATGGCAAAAACCATAAAAGAAGACAAAGACTGAGGAGCCACTCCAGAACTAAATAGACACAAAATCTAAAAGGAGTATGTGATGCTATACAGGTCCCTAGACCAGGAGCAACCATCTCTGTAAAGAACATTGCAAGGACAACTGGTGAAATTTTAAGACAATCTATAGATCAGATGATAGCATTGTATCCATGTTACCTTTCGAATTTAATGATTTGACTATGATTGTGCAACTATAATCTTTGTTCTTAGGAAATGCACTCTGACTCACTGAAAAATGGCTGGGGAGAGGGAGATGATATGTACAAAATGGTCTCAAGTAATTCTGAAGAAATATTACACGCACACTTATGTATGTGTGTGTGTGTGTTTCATTATATATAATGAAACTAGGACAGAGAGAAGGCAATGGCACCCCACTCCAGTACTCTTGCCTGGAAAATACCATGGACAAAGGAGCCTGGTAGGCTGCAGTCCATGGGGTCGCTGAGAGTCGGGCACGACTGAGCGACTTCACTTTTGCTTTTCACCTTCATGCATTGGAGAAGGAAATGGCAACCCACTCCAGTGTTCTTGCCTGGAGAATCCCAGGGATGGGGAAGCTGCCGTCTATGGGGTCGCACAGAGTTGGACACGACTGAAACGACTTAGCAGCAGCAGCAGCAGCAGGACAGAGAGAGAGAACCAAATGAACCAAAATGTCAAAACTGGTGAGTCTGCATGAAAGGTATATGGAAAGCTCTGTCCTGATTTTGAAACTTTTCTAAAATATTTTATTTGTGTTTGCATCAACAAACTCAGGAGGAATACATAAGAAACTACTGAAAATGGTTATCCACTAGGAGATTGCAGGGAAGCACTATAGCCGATGGTAGAAAAGACACTTCATGAATCATGTGGATGTATTACTTCCTTGAATTTTTAAATGTAAAGTATTTTTAAAAATTTTTTAAATTAACCTTTGAAATACATATCATGGTTACTTATATTCAGATATTGAACTTCTGGACTTACCTGGTGATAAAGTGAATAAGAATCCTTCCACCAATGAGGAAGGATTGGTTCATCTCTAATCTGGGAAGATTCCACATGCCTTGGAGCAACTAAGCCCATGTGCCACAACTACTGAGCCTTCAGGCTGCAACTACTGAAGCCCCGAGCACCTAGAGCCGGTGCTCTGCAACAAGAGAAACCACTGCAATGAGAAGCCTGCACAATGAAGAGGAGCCCCCTCTAACTGCAACCTGAGAAAGCCCTCTCGCAGCAGCGAAGATTCAGTGCAACCAGAATTAAATAAATAAACCTTAAAACACACAAAAAAGATATTGAACTTATACAATGGGTGCTTGACTGATGAGGTTATTTCCTCTGGACACAAATTATACAAGTTGTTTTAATAGATAATAAGTAACTTGCTTAAGGCAACAGAGCAACAAAGGACTTGAGTTGGCTGACCTGAGTTCAAACCAAAATGTAGCTCTTATTCTACAAGGGTTGTCTTTCCAACCCTTGGTATCTGAGACTAAGAAACCTTGGAGATGTTAGCCTGTTGCTGCTGGGCAGAGGAGCAGAAAAGGGAAACTGGCAGTCAGTGCAGATGCTTCATATGGTTTGTCTCTAAGCTGTGATCTTGTGGAAAACTAGCCTTTTCCAACTCTGATCCATAATTAAGAGCAGGTAGATTTGGGCCTTCCCTGATGGTCCTGTGGTTAGGATTCTGCCTTCCAAAGCAGGGTAGAGGGAGGGAGTTAGTCTCTGGCTGGGAAATTAGGATCTCACAGGCTGCAAGATGCAGCCAAAAAATAAAAACAAAAGTGTGTTGATTTTATTTCTTAAGTTCATTTCTGAGACTGTCGCAGTCGGTTCAGAATTGTCTATGAAGCCACTGTGCTCTCTCTCTATTGGCCTATTGTAGCTGTCAACCCCCTCCTCTGTGTAGTGTGTGTTTGTAACATAACAACAAAGAGTGTATGCATTTAAATTTTAAAATAAGATAAAGAGAGGTGTACCTACTACTCAGGTTAGAAATAGAACATTACCAGTATCTCATTAGTACCTTGTATGAAACCTCCCCAGCTACAAACACTTTTTATTAATATTTTTCTCCTACAATTTATAATATATCCTAAAGATCTCTTCATATACATATATACTTCACAACCATCATTAGGAGTTTATTATTATTTTAATATTTTGTTATATTTTTACCACTTGTTTATGAATCCATAAAAATATTAGTTTTCTAATGCTGCATAACCCATTATCCCAAAACTTAGTGGCTTAAAACAACATGCATTTGTTATCTCATAGTTCCTGAGACTTAAGGATTTTTAAATGGGTTATCTCAGTGTTTCTGGTTCAGAATCTCTCAAAAGATTAGAGTCAAGGTATGAATGAGATTTCACTCGTCTGAAGATTTCACTGGGAGTAAGGGATCTATTTCCAAGATGGTCCAAGCTTCCATCCTGAGTCTGATGGCAGGAGGCCTCAGTTTCTATCAGTGAGAGCTTCTCTTAGAGAATTGCTTGAGAGTCTTCACAACATGGTAGTGACTTCTCCCAGGATGAGAGATCTGGGAAGAGAGAGAGACACTCAAGTGGTCATGTCTTCCAAGACTTAGCCTCAGAAGCCACATACATAATTTTTGCAAAATCCTATTTTTGCAGGTGGCTATTGCACAAAATTGTCTATTCAACATGGGAGTGGTGTCTATACTGGGGCATGAATACCAGGAAATAAGGCTCATCAGTTCAATTTAGCTGCTCAGTTGTGTCAGACTCTTTGTGACCCCATAGACTACAGCACGCCAGGCTTCCCTGTCCATTACCAACTCCTGGAGCTTACTCAAACTCATGTCCATCGAGTTGGTCATGCCATCCAACCATCTCATTCTCTGTTGTCCCCTTCTCCTCCCACCTTCAATCTTTCCCAGCATTAGGGTCTTTTCCAATGAGTCAGTTCTTCCCATCAGGTGGCCAAAGTATTGGAGTTTCAGCTTTAGCATCAGTCCTTCCAATGAACACCCAGGACTCATCTCCTTTAGGATGGACTGGCTGGACCTCCTTGCAGTCCAAGGGACTCTCAAGAGTCTTCTGCAACATCACAGTTCAAAAGCATCAATTCTTCGGTGCTCAGCTTTCTTCATAGTCCAACTGTCACATCCATACGTGACTACTGGGAAAATCATACATATGCGAGTGTGTGCTTAGTCACTCAGTCATGTCCAACTCTCTGAGACTCCAAGGACTGTAGCCCCTCAGGCTCCTCTGTCCATAGGATTCTCCAGGCAAGAATACTGGAGTAGGTTGCCATGCCCTTCTCCAGGTGATCTTCCCAACCGAGAGATTGAATGCAGGTCTCCTGCATTGCAGGTGGACTCTTTACTGAGCCACTCAAGAAGCCCACAAGTATTGGAGTGGGCAGCGTGTTCCTTCTTCAGAGGCTCTTCCCAACCCAGGAATCAAACTGGGGTCTCCTGCATTGTAGGCAGGTTCTTTACCAGCTGAGCTAACAGGGAAGCCTAGTAAAGCTCACAGGGCCACCTTAAAGTCTGGGTATTACAATAAATCGCATGCAAGGCAGTTCTACTTGTTGATTTTGTTGTTGTTGCACTTTGTATAATGAATCATATAGTGAGAGGTTTCCTGTCTTGTCAGGGGTTTTTTGATCTGTTTTTCTTTTTTCCTCTGGAGGGTCACAGCACATTTATGTGCTATCAGTATTATTTTTAAAGAATTCACCTATATTGATATGTGTATTAGCTTTGGGGGGCTATTTTAACAGAATACCATAGACTGGATGGCTTATAAACAGCAAGAATATATTTCTCACAGTGCTTGAGGCTGGAAGGGGATCTTCAGATTCAGAGTCTGCTGAAAGCCTGCTTCCTGGTTAAGACAGAACTGTCTTCTCTCTTGTCCTTACATGGCGTAAGGGAAGAGCGCTTTCTCTGCAGTTTGTAATATGGGCACTGGCCTCATTTGTGAGGGCTCCACCCTCATGTCCTAACCACTTTCCCAAAACCCAATCTCCAAACACTTTCATACTGGAGATTGGGATTCAGTGAATTCTGGAGGATTATATACTGTGGTTCATTCATTTTCGCTGCTCTATAACATTCTACAATTTATTTGCCCGTTCTACTGTTTGTTGTTGTTGTTTAGTTGCTAAGTTGTATCTGAAACTTTTGTGACCCCATGGACTGTAGCCCGCCAGGCTCCTCTGTCCATGGAATTTCCCAAGAAAGAACACTGGAGTGTGTTGCCATTTCCTTCTCAGGGAATCTTCCTGACCCAGGGATCAAAGTCATGTCTTCTGCCTTGCAGGCAGATTCCTTACCACTGAGCCACCAGGGAAGACCCATTCTACTGTCCGTGCTATATGAAATGATACAGTGAGGAAATTTTCTGGGATACATATACCATAGGAATAAATCTATGCCCATATTCACTTTTCAAGGAAAGAAATAGTTATAATCTGGTTGTAATCATTTATTTTTCACATGGGAGTGGATGACAATTTTAAGTTTTGTTCAACTTCTAAGTTTTTACTAATTCAATGAGTGTGAAGTAATATTTTATTGTGGTTTTAACTTGCTTTTCTCTGATTGCTAGTGAGGTGAACATCTAACCATCACTTCCTCTGAAGTAAACCATCTGTCTTGGATACTAATTCTTTTTCAGTTATATGAGTTGCAGCTACTTTCTCTTACTTAATAACTTGTCCTTTTAATGCCATATTTTAATTTAGAGAGGTTATTAATTTTAATAGAATTAAATTTATCATTATTTTCCTTTGTGATCTGTGTTGTGTGTGTATTATTTGAGAAATATTTTCCTACTTTGAGATCATAAAGATATTCTTTATTTTCCTCTCATAATTTTATAATTTTATTTTTTACATTTAAGTCTTTTATCCACGTGGTGTTGTTTTGGGCAGGGTGTGAGTTAGGGATGTAATTTCATTTCTTTATATATATATATATTTATTTATCAGTTGTGCATATTTCATTTATTGAAAAGTGTATCCTTTCCTCACTCATCTGCAAGGCTTGCTGTGTTATGAATTAAGTTTCAATATATTTGGCCTTCTATGGATCCATTGGTTAGTTTGTCTGTTCATGATCCTGTATCACATTGCTTTAATTACTCTGGCTATACAATGTCTTCATATCTGGTAAGTCAATTTCCCCTATTCTGCTCTTATACAGAGGAAAAATTTTTTTCTGTTCCATATATACTTTAAAACCAGTTCAAGTTCCATGACAAACTGCTGGGAATTCTATTAAAGTTGTACTGATTGGGATGTGATCAGCTTGAGGAGCCATAACAACTTGAATCAACTGGAAAGAGATTTTTGCCAAAAATTGGACTCTGTAGGAATCTGGGGAAAAAAAAAAAGTGCCGGGAATAGCTTCATTTATCTTGGAGACCTTCAATCATTTATTCTAATTGTACCTACATTGCTCCCACCATCTTTGCAAGAGAGAAGCAGGCAGGGAGAGAGAGAGAGAATCAAGATATTTACTGAAAGTGATAGAGGATGGGAATCCAATGGCTTTATCAGCCACTACTTTCTCTGAGATATTTTCTTGAGACAGTATTTGGAAAAATGGAATTGAAAGTGGAGATTGGGAAGAAAGATGGAGGGGACACATGAAGATAGCATATACAGCTGGAAGGGAAAACTTTAACTCTATTGATGGCTGAAACTCTTGTTTCTTATGCCTGTTGGACTCTGAAGTTTCAGGTGAGGAATCCTAAACGGGGGCTAAAAGACTTCTGAGAGAAGGTAGCATAAAAAGCTGGGGTCTCCAGCCTGTATAAGAGTTTCAAAGTGAATGTGTCTTGGGGAGGTGGGGTGATGCTGTGGTGGGATTAGAGGAAAATGCTTAAGGGCATTTCTGACAGGTGGAACAGAATAGGCAAGAAACAAGAGATAGAATGGGTGTATAGGAGGCATTGCTGCTGCTAAGTCGCCTTAGTCGTGTCCGACTCTGTGTGACCCCGTAGACCGCAGCCCACCGGGCTCCCCCATCCCTTGGGTTCTCCAGGCAAGAACATTGGAGTGGGTTGCCATTTCCTTCTCCAATGCATAAAAGTGAAAAATGAAAGTGAAGTCGCTCAGTCGTGTCCGACTCTTAGCTACCTCCTGGACTGCAGCCTACCAGGCTCCTCCATCCATGGGATTTTCCAGGCAAGAGTACTGGAGTGAGTTGCCATTGCCTTCTCCGGGCTGTCTCTTGAGACCTGCATTAATATGGTTCTGGAGTAGAAGGCATTAGTAGTTCATTTTTAGTGAGAGATATACCTATACCGAGAAAGACAGAGAAGGCAATAGCACCCCACTCCAGTACTCTTGCCTGAGTACTGAGCAACTTCACTTTCATTTTTCACTTTCATGCATTGGAGAAGGAAGTAGTAATCCACTCCAGTGTTATTGCCTGGAGAATCCCAGGGACGGGGGAGCCTGGTGGGCTGCTGTCTACAGGGTCGCATAGAGTCAGACACGACTGAAGTGACAGCAGCAGCAGCAGCATACCGGGAAAGATAAGTAGGCCTGATTGTGCAAGGCCATGAATACCAAACTAAGGACTTTGGACTTTATTCTGGGATGGCTGTGGAGGCTCTTGAATGGGAGAGGAACTGGATCTGAAGTATGTTTCAGGAAGATCATTGTGTTTGCACCCAGGCAGGGAACGCTGTGGCTGCCTTGCGTTGGGCCGCGGGGCAAAGCAGGGAGTGCTGTACTCCCACCTGCAGGGGGCGCGCCGCTGGCCCAAAACTCCTCCCCGCCTCCTTCCCCGCCCCTGTTCTGACTCGACGCTCTCAGAACTCGGCTAGCCTGCCTGGACCTCCTCCTTCGGGTCGGCTAGTCTGCCTGGATGCGACCGCGTGCGTCACGTCCGCTCTGGCTCGCTCCTGGCTCTTTAGAGTCGAAGAGGGCCGCGAACTCTTGCGCGTGCGCCGCGGGTCCTCTGTCAGAGGTTAACGCTAAGGGCTAGACGAGGCTTTCGCGCCTACACTAGCAAGTTTCTGAGTTCACTACGGTCGTCTTCTCTTACAGCACGCCCATAGATCTTGATTTGGCACAAGAGATATAAGCAGACGATGTAGTGGGACTCGATTGTTCCTTGACCTTAGCAGCGTCGAGCCCCCCACCACTTCCCTTAGGTCTCTCAGCTGCGGAGGGCTGAGTCTCTTCTCTGCAGTTTCTCTCCAGTTGTCTACTGTCAGTCTGCAGCCAAAACGTCCCTGCTAGTGAAACCCCGGACGCTAAACATGCCCACCCGGGCTGTAATCCATGTTTCTAGTCTTGTTTACCTCTTCAGTCAAATCTGAGACTCGCAGTTGAAGGGGACCTTGGAGGTCATCAAGTCCCACCTCTTATCCCTCCCCGTAGTCCCGAGTGAGCAAATGTACGGTTTTTACTTGCACATTCCCGAAGATCACCCGTTTCTTGGGACAACTCTGATCACATAGTCTTCCTGGAAGTTTCCTCCATTCAGCTTTCATTCCCTCTTATTGACAACCTGCTATATGCCAATTACTGTAGTTCCTTGGGATACGATGATGAGATAGAGTGAACTCATAAGATTATTGGTCTTGGAGTTTACATTTCAGACGTGGAGAGGGGGAGACCAACACCGAAAAAATAACTAAAGGCCAGAATTTATACTAGTGAAGAAATATTAATAAATAAGCCAAGACTTATGGGAGAAAATATAGGTGGGAACTACTTAGTGTGAGCACAGAAGGCCTTTTGGAGGTGATGACGTTTATAATCGGCCAAGTGAACAGTTAGGAGCAGAATGAGGGAACAGTTACAGGCTGAAGGAAAAGCAGAGCCTCTAAGGCAGGAAGGAGGTGGTGTTTTCTAGGAATAGACAGCAGGCCAGAGTGACTGGAATGTGGTGAGCCAACGTTGAGAACGGTGAGGAAAGGTTGAGAGTGTAAACAGGAGCCAGATGCAGGTTTTGTGGGTCATGGTAAGAAGTTTGAAAAGCATTCTAAGAGCAGTAGGAAGCCAAGGAATAATTTATGGCAGGGGCTTAATCTTAATTCATTCGTTTAGAATCACACAAAACCATATGACATATCATGTTTGGGTTTTTTTCCCCCATATCATTGGGGATTTTTAAATGACTGTCATGTTTTTCTCCAAACCCTTTCTCCTGCCCCTAAACCGTCTCTCAGCTATGGGTACTTTACCTCTTCTTACCCAGTAGTCTTATGGATGATTTTCAAAATGTCATTCTGAACACTTTGAAAGTGTAGAGAATGCTTAAATGTAAATCATGTGTACATTTTAAAAGGAAAAGACTCAAGACTTTTATGAGACTCTCAAAGAGGTTTGGTAGAGATTAAGACCACTGCTTAAATCTTCCTCATCTCCGTGATTCTGGTTATCATTCTCTGAAATAGTAGGGTACAATATCTAGTTAAACTCAGCCTAGGCTTCCCTGGTGGCTCAGAGGTTAAAGCGTCTGCCTCCAATGCGGGAGAACGGGGTTCGATCCCTGGGTCGGGAAGATCCCCTGGAGAAGGAAATGGCAATCCACTCCAGTATTCTTGCCTGGAGAATCCCATGGACAGAGAAGCCTAATAGGTTACAGTCCACGGGATCGCAAAGAGTCGGACACGACTGAGCGACTTCACCTCACCTCACCTCACCTAGTGAAGCAAAAACAATAGGATTGCTGTGAGGATTAAATGAGATTATGCTGAAAAAATGCTAGTGGTAAACCATGCAGCGCCAGCCACGCAGTGCTACTGTTAAAAGCAAACATCTGCATTTCTGGGATGGAGGAACAGTTTATAGATAATGCTCTTTTAGCATTCCACAAACATTAAGTGCCTATTCTGTGTAGAGCCCAATGCCTTCCAGGAGTTCGTTACCTAGTTGAAAGAGGCGTGTAGCGATACAAAACACGATAAACCAAATGCCCTTAGAGGGACCTGAGTAAGGTGTTCTGGGATCTGGGAGCTGCAGGAGAGGTGTCAATTTCCACTGGAGGTAAGTTGTTATTGGAGTTCATATTTGAAATGGGTTTGAAACATGAACATGTTGAATTTAAAAACACAAACAAGATGAATTACACGTACACATTTTATTCTTGGTGATGTCGAAAGAACGACTGGAAACACCGCGATTACTTCTATTACCCGAGAAATATTAAGACGTTAGGTTTCGTGAGAAAGGCAACTATCTTTTATCCAGTGTGTTTACTATACGTTGCATGCTCTGGGCAGTCCTTATCTTCATGTTCGGGAACAAAGTACACAAATACACACCCCTTTCCGAAACGAAAGGCCCAGGGACTCGAAGAGAGAGGGGTGGGATCCCTCCCGGTCCAACCACACAATGGGGGCAGCTTCACCGTAGCTCACGCCCCACCCCGCAGGCCCCATTCGGCTCGGGGTTCGACTGCTCCGGGCCCTGTCGCTCCTCCCCCTGCAGCCCTCGGGGGCGCAGCCCCAGTCCGGCGCTTCGCTCGTTGGCGCTTTCCCTCCTCCTTCGCTGGGGAGCCGGAAAACCCGGAGCGAACCGGCCCTGCCCGGTGGCGCATGCTCAGTAGCGAACAGGTTCAGTTCGCTAGTAGGAAGCTCGAGCGCTACACCGGCTCGGCGGCGGCCGCGGCGGCATCTCAGGGCAGCCAGATTCCCCAGCGACGACCTCGGGCCTTTCCCCTCCCCCGCTAGACCCCGCGCCCAGCTCCGCCCCGCCCCGGGTCGCCAGCGTTTCGGGGTCCCCGCCGCGGGGAGCGGGCGCCGCGGCCGGAGCGTCCCTACACAGCCCTCCCCCAACCGCCGGCTCCGCCGCGGGGCCAGGCCGGGGTTGGGAGCGCAGTCCCGGCGGGCGGGCGGGCGGTGACCGCGGCGGAGGGCAACCCGGGGCGGCGCCGGCGGGCCGGGGAGGGATAGGGGGCCCGGCCCCGGGGCGGTGGTGCGGGATGCCGCCGCCGCCGCCTCCGGGCTGCGTTCGCTTTCCGCGGCTGGTGCCTGTGTCGGGTGGGTGGCCGGGCGCGGGCCTCGCCCCCCAGCCCCCTCTCCGGGGCTAGCCCGGCCGCTCGGCGCCCCAAGGGGGCCGGGCCGTCCGGTGGGACCGCGGCCCTGTTCCGCGCTGCGAGCTCACCCTCTCGCGGCTCCCCGGCGCGGCCGCCGCCGCCCCTCTCCCCGCCTGGAGTCGCCCCGGGGGCACCATGCAGGCGCAGCAGCTGCCGTACGAGTTTTTCAGCGAGGAGAACGCGCCCAAGTGGCGGGGGCTGCTGGTGCCTGCGCTGAAAAAGGTGAGGAGCGCACGAGACCCCGCTCCCCAGCTGCAGCCTGGGCGAGAGCACCGGGCCCGGGTCGGTGAAGGGCTGGGGAGGCGGGGCGCGCGGGGCCGCCTTTCTTCCCAGTCTCACCGCCTCCCAGAAGGGACGGCACACCCGGAGAGGTTCCCCCGCACTCGTTGGCTCTCGGTGTTGACAGTCACCCCGTGTGGCGTGTGGGAAGGCCGCAGGGAGCCAGGGAGAGTTTGTCCGAAGAATCCAACCGCTGAGAGCTTGCCCTGCCCCTGATTCAGAGACGAGAGTTGGAGGAGCCTCAGTTTTCACTGGAGGTCAAAGCAGGCCGCTTCTCTGCCTTCTCTGTGC
This sequence comes from Madoqua kirkii, assembly GCA_006408675.1. NCBI lineage: Eukaryota > Metazoa > Chordata > Mammalia > Artiodactyla > Bovidae > Madoqua > Madoqua kirkii. The sequence goes on along the minus strand of SJYC01085875.1, from coordinate 7,136 downwards.
TCTCTCGGATCAAAACCTTGGTCCTGTCATTCGGTTTGTTGATTAGAAAATTTAGCACTTCTGTTTCTTCGAGATTGCCACATTGTTATCTAAAGTTATATACCCCGTGATCTGTACTTTTACACGTTTTAGTATAATTACGAAATGTTACATTTTCAAAGCTTCTGAAGCAATGTTGTGACTTAATAAATACATTAAAACATCAGCAACTGATGTCTGAATGAATATATTAATAAAGGCTGTCAGAGTATTTTTGTTTTCCTTTTACCTTATAAATACAGGGTTAGCTTTACTCTTTTAATAGGTATCTAAATCGTCGTTTCTCAAAAGATGTTTCATGGTATCTGGTTAAATAATAATTTTGCTCTTCACTCAGATTTGAGATTATAAGGTATCCTTTCTCCTAAACATTTATGCTTTTAAAAAGGTGTTTGATATTTCTCAGAGGCCAGCAACTTTTTTGTTTTCCTTTTACCTTATAAATACAGGGTTAGCTTTACTCTTTTAATAGGTATCTAAATCGTCGTTTCTCAAAAAATGTTTCATGGTATCTGGTTAAATAATAATTTTGCTCTTCACTCAGATTTGAGATTATAAGGTATCCTTTCTCCTAAACATTTATGCTTTTAAAAAGGTGTTTGATATTTCTCAGAGGCCAGCAACTTTTACTTTCCCTTTTGTCCCGTTCTCCTTCTCTTGGTATCTTAGAGTGGAAGCTATTTGGTTGGTTAGCAGAATTTGCTAGTATATTTCACATGTAACTTACTGACTTTTTTGTTCAGGTGTCTGATTAGTCACAGATATCTCTGATACTGTTCTCTAAGAAAAATAAAGGTGTGCCATATGTCTTAGGTACTTTCTTCTTTAGAAATCCTGTCGGGCTCTCACCCTGTTCACTTTCGCTTTACCTGCAAGCTTGCCGTCTTAGCTTGTAGTAGATGGGGAGTGGGAAGCCTCAGTGACTCCAGAAGCAGGTATCCTTACCAAGGTGAGTGTGGGGTGGGGAGGAGACAGAAAAATTATTGAAAATATATAAAAGAACTCATAAAACAGTATCAGTTTGGGACTGTTTTGCTTGGAGGCAAGCAACTCCTGTCCCAGGGGAATCACCATGAAACCCTATCAGTTGAGGATCCTGTGAAGCAGTGAGATGAACATCATAGGAGTTAGCAGACCAGGCCTACCTCTGCCGCACGGCTGGCTCTTGCTGAAGTCTATCCACAGAAACATTTTGTTTGGCCAGCATAGTGTTTTTTTTTGTTTTTTTTTTTTAATGTAATTGCCAGTATTTTAAAATGGGTGTTACTACATAAAGTATGAATCTTGAACTTTCTTGGAGAATAGGAAGATCTCTCCACAATGGGCCAGACTTCAAGCAGGGCAGTATGCTGCTGGAGCTGAGTAAATGGCTGCCCATCTGTCTCTGATTGACCACAGTCCCCACTAGTCCTCTGCTTATTTACATAACCCTGCTTTGACTTTAAGCAGAGATCCCCTTGCATGGCAGTAGAAGTGATGGGAGGGGGTGAAAATGTACGCAGTCTAGTTGATGTGTGAGATTTCTTCCAATTCCCACTTAAGATATCCACTAAAAATGATTTTAAGCCACCAAAGACAAGTTAGATATTTCATGTGGATACCTCTGTATCTTCCTTTCGGCTTATTGTAGTTTGCAGATGCATCAACTTGTGTTATCTAGCCTGAGGCTCTTTGGGTATGCTCTTTTCTTCACCTGGACTGCATTTGGCCTGGCCTAATACTGCTCATCCTCTGGGCTCACTGGACCTCAGATCTTTTCTCAGATCCTCAGTCCTGAATTGGATAGTCTTTTAGTCTGACTGTTCTTTTAGCACCCTAGCCAAGCACTTAACAATTCCTATTTTTTTCCTGTTTAAGTTCACCCCAGTTAGATTGGATGGTCCTTGGGAATGGAGATGGTATTCTACCTTCATTTCATCCTCCATGTATACAGTGTCTGACACCTAATTGGCACTTAAATTTGAATGAATGGGTAAGGAATAGCCAAGGAAAACCATCAGCTCCCTCCCTTCCACTTACTATTAAATTTTTTTTTCTTTTCATAGCTGTATTATTTCATTTGACTGGCACAAGACTTTGGTGTCATTTCTTACTGTCCACACCCAAGAAGAGCCTGTAGGTTCATTTTCCTTGACATGTTCATTTAATCAATTACCTCCTACTCCAACTACACTTAGGTCCCCTTTCCCAGGCTACTGCTATAGCCTTTTAACTGAGTTCACTGCCCCCACCCTCCTTTACTATTTTTCAGATTTCAGAAGTTATAGGACCCTTTTGAACATGTCACACATTTGTTCAGAACCATTGATGTCTTTTGAGGATGTAGCATGAAGTGTGTATTCTTTGAAATAGACTTGATGTTGATCAGTGATCTGGCTTCATCCTGCTTTTCTGAATGGATTGCCTATCCTAGTCTTTCATATACTTTATGCTTCAGCCAGACAGGACTACCTCTTTTCCTGAAAATTCCCAGAAGGCCTCAATGGATCCCATCTGTTAAAGTCCTATCTTTTATCTATTGCATAAGTCTGTCGTGCTTACTGCAGACCAAGTATTGCCCTCAGCAGTAAGGATTAAAAGGGAATTGACATTATCCAGAAATGACTAAGTTCTAACATGATGAGAAGTGACAGAGGATGAATTTGGAGGGAAAAGTAGTTTATAGAGAATTTTTTAATGTTAAGCTAAGGAGAATGATGTTTATTTTGAGGAGATAGATGTCACTGAGAAACCTTAAATGGAATAACATCAGATTTTGATTTTAGAAAATCCACTTTGGCCATAAAATAGAAAATGGATTGCAGAAGAATGAGACTGAAGGTAAGGAGAAGTTAGAAAGCTAGTTTAATAGTGCAGCCAGGAGATGATATATATTTGAATTGGGAGCATTTGAATTAGGATGAAAGTGTAGAGATGGATTTTATATAGTTGAGAGGTGTTGAAAAGGCAGAACTGACAGGGTCTAGTAACTTACAGTGATTGGGGTAAGTGATAAGCGTAGGAGGACTCTTAAGTTTCTGGTTTGAGTGCCTTTAGTCAGGATAGAGAATGTAGGAGGAGTACCGGTTAGGGTGGAAGGAGTAGCATTACAAGATGAGTTTTGAATTTGTTAATTTCTTCTGGTGATCCAGGTGAACTTGTAGGACTGGCAGTTGGTCGTTGGTATCTGGTGAACAGATTTGGGACTTCTAGGTGTACGAGTGGGGCCATGAGATAGACGAAGCTATCCATTCAAGAGTTACACATGAATGCTCTGGCAGTTCTGTTCGGCAAAAAATTGGAAACAATTCAGATGTCCATCAGCAAGTGCATGTATAAACAAATGGTGATATAGCCATACACTGGAATACTTCTCAGCAGTATAAAGGAATGAACTATTGATATATGAGACAACGCTGCTCAAAATAATTAAGCTGGTAACACCCCCTACTGCCCAGAACACCATAGTATATACTGTAAAATTATAGAAAAATGCATCTACAGTGATGGAAAACAAGTCAGTAGTTGTTTTGGGGAGAGGCATTTATGTTCATTTTTTTTTTGGATTGTACTGTTTCAGGAGCATATGCACACATTCTTATGTGAGCTCAGTCGTCTAACTCTTTTTGGCCTGGTGGACTGTAGCCCGCCAGGCTTCTCTGTCCATGAACTTTTCCAAGCAAAGACCACTGAAGTAGGTTGCTATTTCTTCCTTCAGCAGAGTTCCCGACCCAGGGATCAAACCTGTGTCTCCTGTGACTTATGCATTGGAAGGCAGATTCTTTACCAGTGAGCCACCTCAGAAGCATATTAAAATTTAACGCGTTATACAGCTCAGATATTTGCAATTTATTGTGTGTTAATTGTACTTCAAAGAAGGTGTTTTGAAAAAAGTGAATGAGGCCACCCATTGAATATGATTAGAAGTAAGAATGAAATTAGGCTGGCATCAGAACTGGAGGAATAAAATGAACCATAGAGTGTGTGTAGGGAAAGAGCAAAGGGAAAGGAGTGAGTGAAGGAGATTAAGGCAAGAGTCAGGTAGAAAGAGTAAGACCCTAGTGTCCGAGAAGCTGAGAATGGATGAATTTCAAGGAAGGTGTCATTAACTGTGTCAGGCTATAGAAAAGTCAAATAAAGTACCTGAAAAATAGCTAGCTGTTAAATCTAACTACTGTTTTTCAGGTACTTATGTCTGGCAGTTCATGTGTGAGAACAGAAAATAGAAAAACAAACAAAAAAGAACATAGAAAAACATGAAAAACGAGTAGCAAGAATATATATATATATATATATTTTTTTTTCCAGATTTTTTTTCCCCCTTAAAGCTTGTGAATGAAGGGAAAAGATTCTTTTGTGACAAGAAGGGGATTCAGGTTGCGGAAGACACTTGTTTTTTATTTGAAGGTGATGGAAACTTGTTTATGTTAGGATGCTTTGGGGAAGTAACTGATGGAGAATGATAGTGAAGATACTAGTATTTGCCTCAAATTATTTGCCAAGTACTCTTTTAAGTGCCTCATGTGTTCTCTAATTCTGACAGGATACTATTATTGTGTCTGTTTTATAAGAGAGAAAACTGAGGTTTGGAAAAGATAATTTGGTTACAGAGTCTGCATTTTAAAACAGTATTAATGATGACACGCTACCTTTGGCAGAAGTGATATCCTTTCTTCTGACAGGTGGGAGGGAGTGAGATAAAATGGGTTTGTAGGTTGAGCAGCAGGGAGTTCCTGTAGCTAGCCTCACTTTTCATGATGAAAGACAAGATCCTTTACGTAGAGCGAGGAAAGAGAAATGAGTAAGGAGCTTAAGTTTTGGAATTGCTGCTGTGGAGTTGGGAGAAGGAGCCAACCAGTGAATTAGAAAGGATTGCTGAGCAGTGCGGAGTGTGGACAGCATTGTAGGTTTGAAGAGCATTCATTGGCCTGCTGGTTGTGAGAGTTTCTTCCTGCAGAACCCATCAGTTCAGGTAAAGGGGTAGAGAAGGATTGTTGGTTGCTTGTGGCTGCAGTAGAGATGAAGAGAATAGGGATATTTCAGAAGATTGAAAGTTAAGCTATAAGAGAGATAATGGAGGTGTAAATGAGAGCTCCATGGATTAGAAGTCTCAATGAGTCTACAGCCATACTACCCTGAACGTGCCCGATCTCGTCTGATCTCGGAAACTAAGCAGGGTCCGGCCGGTTAGTACTTGGATGGGAGAAATCTCAATGAGTTGTAAGAGGAGGGTAAGGGGAGCAGATAAGGAATTATGATTAGAGATATTGATAATTACATTTTGGAGTTTTAAGATTCTAGAAATGAGGAAGAGGAGACTCTGGACTGATGTGTTGAGTGGTGGATTGCATGCATAGATGAGGATGGATTCCACAAGGATTATGCTGTGTGTTGTAGCAGAGAGGAAGAAGGCAGTGTCAGAGAGGTCCAGACATCACAGCACTTACAATGCTCCAACCAAATAATAAGTGGCAGGCACTCCCTGTAATACATTTTTAAAAATACAGCTATAGATGGAATAGAAAAAAAACTTTGCCCTTCATTTTAGAATATATTTATTTGTCTTGTAATCAAGTTTTGTATCCAGCACTTTATTATGAAAAATTTCAGATATACAAAAAAGTTCAGAGTTGCATGGTAAATACTCATATACCCACTTGGATTCTGTAATTTACAAGTATTTTACTGTTTGCTTTATCACATGCCTATCCATCCACCAATCCATCTTAACATTTTGAAGGATTTCAAAGTAAGTTGTGGACATCAGTACACTTGGCCCTTAAACACTTTAGCTTGCATATCATTAACTTGGAGCTCACTCTTTGTTTACAGTTCTTTATATTTTTCAGGTAAAATTTATGTACAGAGAAATATACAAATGTTAATTGTACGGTTTAATGAGTTTTGGCAAATGAATACAGCCCAAGCCTCTACCAGGATATGGAACATTACCGGCACTCCTGAAATTTTCCTCATGTGCCTTCTCAGTCAGTTCCTGCCCCAGCCTCCAAAAGCAGCTGCTCTTCAGATCTTTTATCACAATAGATGAATCTTATCTGTCGTAGATACCATATAAATAGAATTGTACAATATATATTTTTGGTGAAGCTTTTGAGGTTGTGTTTAATGAAGAATTCACTTTTTTTTTTTTCTGTCATATGAATATGTCAAAGTTTATTAAATGGATGGATACCTGGGAGGTTTCCAGTTTGGGGCTGTTGAGAATAAAGCTGCCATGAATGTTCTTACTTATAGCTCGTATTGTAGAGATGTTTTCATTTCTCTTGGGTAAATACCAGGAGAAATGGCTCAGAGAGTAAATGTCTGTTATGTCTGTTATGTTTATAAGAAACTTCTAGGCCTTTTCTCAAAATGGTTGTACCATTTCATGTTCCCACCAACAGTGTATTGCAGTTGCTCTACATTCTTGCCAATATTTGATGTCATTAGTCTTTAATTTTAGTAATTTCGATGGGTGTGTAGTGGTATCTCATCGTTGCTTTAATTTGCATTATCCTGGTGACTAATGATATTGAGCCCTCATGTTCTTGGAGATTATTCGTGTGTCTTCTTTTGTGTAGTATCTTTGTGAATCTTTGGCCCATTTAAAAAACTGGTTTGTTTTTCTTTATAGTATTGAGTTGTAAGAGTTCTTTGTATATCATGGTTAGCTATCCTTTATCAGATATATGTTTCTTCTGGTCTGTGGCTTGTCTATCCATTTTCTTAATGGTGTTTTTTGATAAACAGAAGTTTTTAATATTGATGGAGTCAAATTTATCAGGTTTTTTCTTTTAAGGTTGCTGTGCTCTGTCATAGAACCCCTTGCCTGCCACCAAGTCATGAACATATGGTCCCAAGGCTATTTTCTAAAAGCTTTATGGTTTTAGCTTTTACATGACCTGTGATCCATTTCAAATTAATTGTTTATGATATAAGGTAGGAATTGAGATTTATTTTTTTATGCTCATATCTAGTTTTTTCAGAACTATTTGTTAAAGAGACTTTCCCTGTTGGATTGTGTTGTTTCTGTGAAAATTAAATATTAATTATATATTTTAATATATTATTATAATATATTATATATTATATATTTATGTAAATATAATTATGTAATA
>SJYC01085873.1:0-39906 GCA_006408675.1 Madoqua kirkii | reverse complement strand
AAGAAGGCTGAGAGCTGAAGAATTGATGCTTTTGAACTGTGGTGTTGGAGAAGACTCCTGAGAGTCCCTTGGACTGCAAGGAGATCCAACCAGTCCATTCTGAAGGAGATCAGCCCTGGGATTTCTTTGGAAGGAATGATGCTAAAGCTGAAACTCCAGTACTTTGGCCACCTCATGCGAAGAGTTGACTCATTGGAAAAGACTCTGATGCTGGGAGGGATTGGGGGCAGGAGGAAAAGGGGATGACAGAGGATGAGATGGCTGGATGGCATCACGGACTCGATGAATGTGAGTCTGAGTGAACTCTGGGAGTTGGTGATGGACAGGGAGGCCTGGCATGCTGCGATTCATGGGGTCGCAAAGAGTCGGACACAACTGAGCAACTGAACTGAACTTTTCTGACCTATAAAGCAAGTATAGGGAATTTAGAAGTGACATTTGTTTTAGCCTTTTAAAAAGGCATATCTAGGGGACTTCCCTGGTGGTCCAGTGATTAAGAATCTGCCTTGCACTGCAGGGGATGTGGGTTCTATCCCTGCTTGAGGAACTAAGATCCCACATGCTGCACAGCATGGCCAAATTTTTTTTAAAAGCTTAACAAATAGAACACTGTCAATTTGGTGTTATCTTTATCTAGCCCTCTTTGCACTTTTCCTTTTTTTTTTTTAAATATTCACTTATTTGCTACATTGGGTCTTAGTTTCGGTCAAGGGGACTTCCATCTTCGTTATAGCATGCAGGACCTTTTTTTTCCCTGAGGCATGTGAATTCTTGCCCCGTGGGCATGAGGGATCTTGTTCCTGACCAGGGACTGAACCAGGGCCCCTAGGTTGAGAGCCTGGGGTCTTAGCCACTGGACCACCAGGAAGTCCTGCCACTTTGTCATCTTAGGTTTTTACAAGTGCTCACTGATTTCTTATAAGTAAACAAAACAGACACTCTGTTTAACTTGGAAGATTTCATGACTTTTATAATATCTCAAATTCAAAGATACTCCTTTCTGAAGAAAATTATTTTTCTTGTTATCCTTGAAGTATGTATAGTGCCAATCCTTGGAGGATTGACAACTTTGGCAAGCATACTGTTTTTTTTTATTATAGTTGATTTACAATATTGTGTTAGTTTCAGGTGTACAGCAGAGTGATTCCAGGTTTTTGGAGGTTTTTTTTGGTAGGTTATATCACATTACTGGTTATTATAAGATATTTGGTGTGATACCCAGTGCTATACAGTAAATCCTTGTTTATCTATTTTATGGATAGTAGTTTCTGTATTTTAATCCTATAGTCCTAATCTGTCTCCCCCACCTCCCTCTGGCCTCTATGGAGAAGGGGGTGTGGCCTCCAAGGAGAAGGGATGCCTCTGTGGGTGTGACTTCATACGCCTTACTTACAGTTCTTCCGTGGCTGTTTCCTAAGGGTCAAGCCTAATTTCCTGAAGTGAACCACATTGTTCTGGAGACTGCCCCTCTTTCCAGGCAAGAATACTGGAGTGGGTAGCCATTCCCTTCTCCAGGGATCTTTCTGACCCAGGGATCAAACCGAGGTCTCCTGCACTGCAGGCAGATTCTTTACCATCTGAGCCACCAGGGAAGCCCCTTTGGGATCTCCTAGATGGACCCCTTGGGAAAGACCCTGATGCTGGGAAAGACTGAAGGCAGGAGGAGAAGGGGACGACAGAGGATGAGATGGTTGGATGGCATCACCTACTTGATGGACATGAGTTTGAGCAAGCTCCAGGAGTTGGTGATGGACAGGGGAGCCTGGCGTGCTGCAGTCCATGGGGTCACAGAGTCAGACACAACTGAGCAACTGCACTGAACTGAGACAGACCCCATCATCAGACTCTACTCCCATCTCTCTTGTTTATTTCCTATTCTTCCTTCAAGGATCAGACCAAGCATCACCCATATGTCTTCTGCCAAACTAAACAGAATCAGAAGCAAGAAGCAGCTTTGATCGTACTATAAAGGAAACACTTCTGGCTTGTGTTTACTGTTAGTTTCTATTTTAAAATATCCACAGACAATCATATTAAGAAATCAAACTTCCTAGTTTATTTTTCCAAAATTTTAATCAGATACAGAAGATGGATTTTACTGACTCCTTTGTTGTTGCTTGTTAAAATAATGAGATTTTTAGTACTTTTCCAGCTAATCATTTTTATTTGGTGCTTCCCAATGATGAAGTGCAAATGGGTTACAGACAAGGATCCTTTGGGGAAAACACTGAGGCCAGATACCTCCAGCTGAGAGCAGTTTCTGTGGTTTAACCAGTTTCCTTCCATTGATCATTTTCTACCTGAGTGAGTCATGAAATAGAAATTGTGAGAACAGCTGTGTTAATTGCTTCGTGTTGTGTCTGGTTTCAGGACAAGTGGTGAATCCCACCCATTTAGAAAGTTGTGCTGTTTATTCTTCTGCCAGTATTTGACTTAGGATGCATATGTGCATGCTTAGCTACAGTTGTGTTCAACCCTTTGTGACCCAATGGACCACAGCCCTCCAGGCTCTGTCCATGGGATTCTCCAGGCAAGACTACTGGAGTAGGTTTCCATGCCCTCCTCCAGGGGATCTTCCCCACCCAGGGACCAAACCTGCATCTCCTGCATTGCAGGTGGATTCTTTACCACTGAGCCAGCGGGGAAGCCCTTGATTTAGGAGTTTGGACTAAATTCTTTAATTTCCTTAGTCTAAAATGCCATTTTTCTTGTCATTAAACTCAATTTAGGTTCAAAGTCATACTTGATTCTAAAGGTATGGAGTAATATGTATGATACCCTATTCTCTTCTTGAAACTGTATAAATGTGGCTATTACCTGCTCAATGGGAGATCTGAATGATCAAGGAGGAAGGGCGGGGGCAGAGAGGAAGAAAGGGGAATGACTTCCCTAGGTGGTATATCTAAAGTCAGATTTGTTTACGGTGGGTATGGACAGTGGAAAGGTGATTTGGGGGAAGATGGAAGTTGGGAAGAGGATGTGGTTGGTGGAAGAGGGCTGAAACAACCCACGGCTGGGGGTACTCATATGGCCATGCTGTTTTCCACCAGGCTGGGCCGCAGGTATTCGTAGGGCCAGTCCAGCTGGGCATTCCGGATCTCGATGTCTTTTTCCAGGGCAGCCAGCTCCTCCCTGAACTTCTTCAGCACAGCCTTGGGCTCAGGGCCTGAGAAGTACTCTTCCTCATGCTGACCCAGAGCCACTGGGACAGAGAGAAAGGCAGCTGAGAGCTTTAGCCCCTCAGTTTGGAGTGCCCCACCTCCCTGTGCCTGCCCCCTCCCTCGGGACCCGCGCCTAGCTATCACCATGGTGGGCTGGCGTCTGCCCAGTTGCCAAGTGATGGACATCTGGAGGGAAGCCTGATGGAAGTTGGGCAGTGTCGCCATCACTTTCTCCAGGGTCACGTCCTTGGTGGTCGGTGGGGGCAGCCGCATGGTGCAGGGTGCGTTAGGGACCCAAGCGTACCAGTCCAGCTACAAAGGGCAGATATCTAAACGCACTGTCTGCTAACATGAGAATCCTTTAGCCCACCTGCATGGCCCCCTCCCCACTCCAGGCACGGATGCTCAGCTGGCCCTCTGTGATGAGTACCTGGCCCAGGTGAATGGAGGAGTGCTGACCAGTGCAGGTGAAGATACACATGGTCACAAAGCGGCACAGCTGGCCCTTGGACTGTAGGGTGACGGGAAACCCTGTAGTGGAAAGGAGAGTCAGAAGCTGGGAGGCCGAGGCTAGAAGCAGAGCTTGTAGGAACTGAGGAGGAGACCAAGAGCTCTCAGTAACCATGGTGGGGAGTGACTGAGTGTGGGCTGGGGTGGTGGAAGCAGGGAGATTTTTAGGAGGGTCTCATTCAATGTGGTGCTGCTGCAGCTCACACTGGCTCACAGGGACCAAGGATGTCAAATGTTCAAGTATTCAGCAAACCAAATGACATCACCCTGGTAGCCATAATGGGACTATTTACACCATGGGGATGGGCAAATGCTACAAATCGGGGGTTTGTTTTGTTGTTTTTTCTTGGAGAGCAACCACTGGTCCCACTGCATCTGGGACCTAGAGGGGCTCCCCCTGCACAGGATGGAGACCTGCCTCTAGCTGAGAGGAAAAGGAGTCTGGGAAAGCTTTGGGTGGGTTCATAGGAGTTGGAAATGCTTCTGGAAGGTTCCATAGAAGTAGAGAAGATTCTGGGAAAGTTCTAGGGAAGAGTCACATGTTGGAGTCTTGCGGCTCATCCTACCTCGGTCCTGGGCACCCAGCAGCCCGATCTCAGTGATCTCTCGACACCAGGCCTGCAGCTCAACATCGTCTCTCACGGACTCGTCCGTCTTATAGTGGAGACTCACAATCCCCTCCACGTAGCTGCCAGCGGAGGGGTCAGGATGGGAGAGTGGAGGCTGACAACACGGAACCCTCAGGCCCTCTGCTCCTTACCCACATGGTCAGGCCAGGGCCCGCAAGACCCCTGGCTGGGGCACAGACCTCCTCTTCTCCCAGCCTGCCCCCATCACCAGCCCTGCCTTCCTCCCACCTCACCGAGAGAGAATTTCCCAGAGCCTCAGGGCATCTTGGGCGTAGAAAGAAGACTTGACTCCCAGGAGCCCCCGGTCAGCCAGGTCATCAGGGGGACAGAAGGAGCTATAGGTTAGAAAGGCTCCTGCTCGCTGGAGCAGCTCCACATGGCCGCCCCCACCTGTGCTCACCACCTGAGGAGCACAGACAGGGTGGTCAGGCAGATCCACCTGCCCTCAGGCCAGAGGGAGCATGAATCCCACTTCCTCTCCTGGTACCTGGTCGAAGATTCCGAAGTCAGCAACCAGCCCAGTCCTGGCCCGGATGTTAATTTCCATGGTGTATCGCAGGTGTGGAATGAGAAGCTGGAGGGAGAGGAACAGGGAAGGACAGGGTCAGAAGACAGCTGTGGCTGGTCCCTGAAAGAAATATGGGCTGAAAAACAGGAAAAGTGCCAAGTCCTCAGGAAAAGCAGACTGAAGACCAGTGGCCTCTCGACAATAATGTCCTTTGATAATTGAAGGAAGCCATTCTCCTTTTCGTGTAAGACCATTCAAGGCCTAGCTCAATGTTTCTCCACCTTTTTTTCATTATCACTTCTCTAAGGAGGCTTCTTAGATTTTTTTTTAATGTACTCTCACCTGCCCCATGACATTTAGCTACAGATATGCCATCTGTAATGTACTCTATGTACGTATGTCCTTTCTGCAAAAAAATAAAAAGATTTTTTTTTTTGCCTTCCCCAAAACATGATCTAATCCACTACCTCCAGAACTTCACCCAGTTCCCTCCCCTTTTCCATGACACTCACTTTCTGTCCTTTAGACACACCAAGCTTGCTCCTGCCTCAGGACCTTGGCACTGTCTGTTCCCTCTGCCTCAAGCAATATGCCCCTTCCTCATCCTATGACTGGCTCCCTGTAATTTCTTTTTATTATTTATTGGTTTTTGGCTGCACTAGGTCTTCCTGGCTGTACTCGGGTTTTCACTAGTTGAGGCAAGGAGGGGGGCTATTCTCTTTTGGGGAGCAGGGACTTCTCATTGTGATGGTTTCTCTTGTTGTGGGGCATGGGCTCTGGGCATGTGGTCTCAGTATTTGTGGTCCATGGGCTTACTCCTCAGCATCTTCCTGAACTGAGAATTGAACCCATGTCCCCTGCACTGGCAGAGGGATTCTTAATCACTGGACCACCAGGGAAGTCCATCCATATAATTTCATTCTCTCTTCCACCTCCTTAAAGGAGCATTTCCCAGCCACCCAGTCTAAACTCACTATCACATCACCCTGCTCTGATTCTCTGCAGTGGACTCATCACAGCTGATCTATTATAATATTGTCTGTTAGCCCTTAATGGAAATGACAACCCCCAAAGACTAGGACCTTGCCTGTCTTGCTTAGCACTGGCATCTAGAATGGCTTTTTTTTTTTTTTTTTTTGCCATGTCAGAGACTCTCAAGAAAAGTTAATGAATGAACACTCTGTTCTAACTGTAATAAGCCAGGCCGCTCTTGTTGACCTGAGCCCCTGTAACTGGCCTCTGTGTTACTACTATTTGAGAACCCTTCAAAACTGACTGGAAAAGTCTTCTGTATTATTTGCACGGTCCCCTCTTGTTGAGGGAATCCTCAGTCATTTGTGTATTCTGTTTATATACTGTATATGTAACTGTGCTCTATACATAAAAAGTGTAAGATTTCTCACTACCCACCCTTCACTTTCCCACCACTCCCCACCCCATTAGGGAGTCACTTTTATCTCCTCAGCAAGTGATATCAACATTAAAAATGCAGAGCAAGCCCGCTCTCACGTCTTGTTCACTTGTCTTTTATTGGTTTTCTCCTCAAATGCTGAGATTCCATGGAGAAGGCGCCTCCAGACATGGAACTTCACTGTGGGGTAGAGAGTTTGGGGGCAGGGGGAAGTGGTTTAAAGTGTTACCTTGAACATAGGATGTATAGACGGAAGGCACCTCTTGGTGGCCACAGCAATGACCTCGGCCATCAAGTGTCCCCTCAGGAGATGAGAGTGCAGCTCGTGAAGCTGGAAGTCAGAGCTCCGGACCCAGCATTTGGCCAGGAGCCAGGTCATCGGGGGATCCGTGGGCAGGAAAAGCGGTGGTGGTGGGGACCCCTTGTGTGGTACTTGGAGCTGGAGAAAGGACAAGAGTTGGGGGAAGGGAGGGGTGAGGGCCAGTGCACAGCAGACTCCTGCGGCCCTTGCATGTTTAAACACTTCCCTCTCTCTTCAAAGTCACTTAGCATTCTCTATTTGACCACTACCACTCCCCTACAGCCCGGGTCCTCTCACCTGGATGACCATGGGTAAGAGTCTCCCATCGGGCTGCAGTTTCAGCATAACCAGAGGGGCAGCCACATACTGCTGGGTACACAGGATGACGTTGGCCTTGATCCCATCCAGCAAGGAGAAGTCGGCTTCAAAAGCGTGCCTTGCTGGATGGGGGCAGAAGGCAACGGCTACATCAACATAAGGCATCTCTTCCTGCCTTGATTCCCCGAAGGAAGAAAGAACTAACTTGTTTCCATCACCTATTTAATACTGGGTAATGGTTCCTGTACTTATGGCCTCATGTAATTCTTAGGTGCACTTGAATTAGCCCCAGGTTTATGAAAGAGGAAACCGATGATCAGAGAGGATATGTTGCCTGAAGTCACACAGCTTATAAAACAGCAGAGCCAAGATTCAAGCTCAAGTCTGTCTCACCCATAATCTCCTGAGTTTTCTTTTTTTCACATGTACTGTTATTTGGGGGGAGCTGTGCTGGGTAACTCTAAGGCTCTTAATACTCATTAACACTAAGGCTCTTCCTTGCAGCACCCGGGCTTTCTCTAGTTGCAGCATGCGGGCTTAGTTGCATCACAGCAAGTGATTTCTTAGTTCCCTGACCAAGGTTTGAACACACGTCCCCTGCATTGGAAGGAGGATTCTTTACCACTAGACCACTAGTAAAATTGCCTGAGTTTTCTCTCTGAATTGTTCCGTGCTGACCCCATCAAAAACCCCAGCCCTGATCCTGATTCTCTTACTCCATGATCTCCCTAAATCCCCAGTTATAGCTCTTCATTTTGACCCTGTCACTCATCACATATTCTCCCTCCACAGCATGCTATTCTCATTCAGAGAGAAGAGTCATGGAGGGTCACCCCAGGATCAGTCAAGATTTCTACCGTGGAATTCTGTCTTGCCATCTGGCAGCAGGCTGGGTCCACAGTGGACCCTGCAGCAGCACAAACGCTGACCCCACTCCCATTCCTCTGTGCCATCTCCTGAGGGCTCTTCTGTGCTCACCTGGAGCTCCTTCTCCAGCTCGGCCTGCAGCTCCCCCATCCCTGGAGGAAACTCCAGGCGGGCAGGAAGGCGAACGGAGCGTCTCAGCAACATGGGGTTGGTGCCGTTTAGAAACTGGTACCCAAATAAGGCATCCTCCTTCCAGGAGTCCCGCACCGCTCTGGGGATGGCATTTGTGGATCTGAGCTCCTGGTCCTTCCAACCCCCACCAAACCATCCCCACTTGACCTCAGCCTACCAGGCCTCTGGTCTCCCATCCCTGGTTCCCTAGAATGGGTAGGATCTGGGAGTAAGGGTCTTGGGATAAATACTGGGGTAGGGGTACTAACCAGCCAGCTTGCTCTGGCCACACCAGAAAATCCTGTTGAAGTCATCCAGACTTTTCCAGCAAGTCAGAATGTTTAAAGAGTCTTTGATGGCTAGGTCTGCCAGCCTTTGAGGAAGGATGGGTGAAGAGTTTGTTATTCTCAGAATCAAACTTTACAACCCCGTGCATCCCACTTGGGCTGGTCCAGCCCTGTGAAGTCCATAAGCCTGGACTGACCACTGGACCAGGAAACATCCCTGTCACCCGGCCTGCCTTGTTCTTACCCCTTGGTCAGTGAGGCCTCAAAGTCAATTCTTTTGTCCTCTAGAAATCTCTCATCTACAGGAAGGTCGTTTATTGTGGTCCCAGCTATATTCAGAATTAACCCGTCCTTCCAGTTACCCCACCTGCGGTGGAAAAGAAACCAGGCATTGGTACTGGGAAAGGGTTGGCAGCTCCCCGGTGGGGCCAGGAGGCAGGGGTGGGGCTGACCGGTACAGCTTCCTTCTCTCTACCAGCTCCTCTTCCCTGTGTTTCTTGAACAGACCTTGAGGGTCATCGACCACGGTGCGACCTGAAAGTCGGGAGAAGGGCACTGGCTATAAGGTTCCTCCTAAGAGCCTCTCCCCTGTCCCTACCAGGGGACCCTCGGCCTACCCTTGTGGCTGGCCCCTGACCCTTCAGCATCTCTGCCCTCTCCCAGCCTCCACTGCCCTGTGCCAGCTGCTGCATCCTGCCTCTTCTGTGACCCCGAAGGCCACGCTCCCTTCTCCCCTCCCCCTTAACTTCTCTCCAGCCCCAGGCCTCTTACACTCCCAAGACCCCGCGGCTCACCGGTGCCCTCGGGCAGGCTCAGGATGCCATCGCCCTCACCCAGCGATAGCACGGGAACCTGAACTCGTTCCCACTGGCCCCGGGTCCCTGTACGGAGATCCAATTGCAGAACCACGCATCGTTCGAGAGGAAGTGCCGTTTGCGCAATTTCACGAACAGTAGCCGCCCCAGGTACTCGGACACGTCCACCTGGAATTCCACCTCCTGTCGGAGACAAAAGAGGATCAACAAGCGGGGCTCTCTGGAAGGGATCCTCGGATGAGCCCTGGACGCCCTTCCCTCTCGGCCTCTGGCAAAGCGGCGCAAAAAGAGCCAGAGAGGAAGCGGTTACCACTGGGCCCCCAGGGAAGCCCTGGGGGATGTTTTAAGGGTGGGAATGTATTGGGAAGAAATCGCTGACTACAGAAGGGCTTGGAGCTGGAGC
Source organism: Madoqua kirkii (assembly GCA_006408675.1). Lineage (NCBI taxonomy): Eukaryota > Metazoa > Chordata > Mammalia > Artiodactyla > Bovidae > Madoqua > Madoqua kirkii. The sequence continues at coordinate 30,525 of SJYC01085873.1, read as the reverse complement.
AATGAGGCGGGCGAAGAGGAAGAAGGTGATGTAGTAGGCTCGAGGGGACACTGGTCTTCAGGGTGGGATGGACATCAGGGCACGGATGCGCAAAATAGTCTTAAGAGATGAACTGGACTACGCTGGATTTTTGGTTAGACGCAGGCGAAAAGAGGAGGCGCGAGTGCATCTGGGAGAAAAGAGGACCGATTTGGGAGGTGGAAAGAGGGGAGGACCTCACGTGAGCACGGTTCTCTGAAGCGTCCGTGGGATAAACGTCGGGTCTGGGGCTCTTGGGGAGAGCCGGATGGGAGACGGAAATCTGGGAATCGGCGGAGGCAAAAAGTAACAGGAGCCAGGGGCGAATACCAGGTAGACGTGATGGGAAACAGGGCGGGCCGGGAAATAAGACTGCTCCCATCAGGCGGCTTCTTCCGTTCTCCCCCGCTTCCCGTGTCCCCATTCCCGCTCCATCCCGGAGATAAAGCCCGCAAGGTCGGAGATCTAGCAACCTTACAGAAGATGTGAAATAGCAGCTACTAAGAAGAGGAAACAGGAGACCGACGTCCCCTCCAAGGACCCCGGAGTTTCCGGAAAAGACCGAGTTCTGAGAAACCACGGGACTATCCCAATTCCAAGCAGGCCAGGCAGCAAGACACTTATTGAGCACTTGCTGTGTGCCGCATCCCGCCCTAAAGCGCTTTACCCAGCGGCCTCCGAGCGCTTTCCAGGCTGGGGGCGTGCGCCAGGAGCTGCCCGGGAAAGCTGAAGCCATCTGGGGAGCGGCTCTTCTCGAGGACTCGTGGGCCTGGGGGCCAGGGGCGCCGTGCACCCCTCCCGGCCCTGGCCAGCTCACCTTGCCCCTCGCCGGTCGCAGGCGCGCCCCGAGCGCCGCCTCCCCGTGCTCGCCGACCAGCCACAGGTGCACCTGGTTATTGGAGCCTGCGCAGAGCGAGGACCCGGTGGACACGCGGACGCGGTAGAGACCCATCTTGCCCAAAGACGTTTCCCCTCTACTGAGGGGGAAGCAGAGAGGACGCCAGATAACTGGGCGCGAGACCCCGCCCCTACAAAGCCTTGCGAAGTTCAGGGTGTGGGTGGCGGATCTCCACCCAACCCGATTTGGACATCTCTCCCCCTCCCTCAGATGTGTATAAGAGACGGCTGTCCTGGGTTTTTTTTCTTAAGACTACTATAAAGATTTGCATACAGGAACTCGTTTCCTCATGGATAAATACGTAGGAGTGAGATTGCTGGATCATACGGTAAGTGTGTGTTTATAAGAAACCCCCCAACAGTTACAAATAGTGGTTATCATTTTGCATTGCCACCAATGAGGAAATAAACAAAGATTGCCCAAATGAGAACAAACAGGCTGTTTACTCAGAGCTTACTATCTAGCATTGGAACCAGCCATTATCACTCGCGTTTGGCAAGCAGATTAGTTCAGAAGCTTTACGGTCGGAAAAAGAAAGATTACAGGTATTTCCTGATTGGAAGCTGTTAGCATGGAAAGATTGTAGGCGAGCTGAAAAGAAGCGGGGCATCCTATGTGATTGGTTAGGGGAGCAAGTATGTCTTTCTCTGGTTCATCTGAAATTGGAAACAGGGGCAAAATAGGGAAGCTGGCAGTTACTGACCAAGTCTTGACCATTCGGGTCCAGTTGCTACAGAGGTTGTGGTTTGATTTCTCTGGCTGGTTGCTTCAGAGGTCGTAGATCATGGCTCTGTTTCTTTATACAGTTCTGGTCATTGCCTTTGTGTCGATTCAGTCTCTCACTCGGAAAAGGCAATGGCACCCCACTCCAGTCCTGTTGCCTGGAAAAATCCCATGGATGGAGGAGCCTGGTGGGCCACAGTCCATGGGGTTGAAAAGAATCAGACACGACTGAGCGACTTCGCTTTCACTTTTCACTTTCATGCATTGGAGAAGGAAATGGCCACCCACTCCAGTGTTCTTGCCTGGAGAATCCCAGGGATGGAGGAGCCTGGTGGGCTGCTGTCTATGGGGTCGCACAGAGTCAGACATGACTGAAGTGACTTAGCAGCAGTAGCAGCAGCAGCAGCAGGCATAACAAAAGGTCATAAAGATTCTCTACTGTGCTTTCTTCTTGAAGTTTTGCTTTTTCCCTTTTTTCGTTTTTGGCCGCACAACTTGCAGAATCTTATTTCCTTGACCAGGGATCATGGTGGAGAAAGCGTTGAGTCCTAACCACTGGACCACCAGGGGATTCTCATTTATTCACATTTTGCATTTAGGTCTGTGACCCATTCCAAGTTAATTTTTGTATGAAGTGTGAGGAATGGGCCAAGACTGATTTTTTTTTTTGCATGTGATTGCATATGGAAATGGTGTTCCAACACATCTTCTTCTTCTTTATTATTCATGTTATTGAAATATAGTTGTTTTACAACGTTGTGTTAGTTTCTGCTGTACATCAAGGTGAATCAGCTATACATATACATATACCCCCTCTTTTATGGATTTCCTTTCCATTTAGGTCACCAAAGAGCTTTGTCTAGAGTTCCCTGTGCTATACAGTAGGCTTGCTTTGGTTCTGCAAAAACTTGCATGTCCTCCAAGCATCATGTAGCCTAAACAAGAAGGTGTTTGCCCAAGTTGTTTTTTCAGAAACTTGGAGTCAGCTGTTCCCAGTTCAAGCTAGAGCTGGTTACGACTGGTAGGAACTACCTACAGACCATCTGGGCACATGTGCATGTCCAGCGACCTTTTGAGGTCAGAAGGCCGGGAGCTTCAGCCTCAGAACATGCTATGCTGCCACTCTCTGGACTTGCTGCCACTCTCTGGATGTGCATCCCATGAGGAAGCCTGAGGTTAGTTGTGCAGAATGGTGCTTGTTGAATAGTTGCTTATCTCCATCCCCTTTCTCCATGCTGCTTATGCTCCCCATGCTCCCCACTCCCAGCTGCACCTTATAAACACCCCAAGCCTCTCGAGTTGAGGGAGGTAGAGCTGAGGTTTGTTCTCTTCATTTTGCTGCTCTGTGAATAAATCCTTCCTCTACCACAAACCTCGGCATCTCGGTGTTTGGCTGGCTGTGCGTCGCATAAACAAACCTGGTCCAGCATTCTTACCTGGCTTCAGTGATTCGGTAAGACTGGCTTCATCAAATGAACTGGGGAGTCTTCTCTCTTGTGGTTCCCAGAAGATTTTGTGTCGAACTGGTATTATTTCACCCCCAAACGTCTGGTAGCAAAGCTCTCTGGACCTGGAGTTTTTATTGTTGGTAGGTTTTTAACTATAAATTCTATTTCTTTAATAGATATATAAATGTTGTGATTTTAATAAATATGTATTTGGTCTTCATCCCCATTTCTGGCACAGAGCTCCTAGAATGCTTGGAATTTCCTAAATGATAAGAGCAATAAGGTATTTTTACTGTCAATAGTGACTTTGGGGAAAGGACCTAAGGATGGGAGCTGGGCGCTAGAGAAGGCAACTAAGTAATTAGATGGTTGGAATTTCCATCCAATTTACCTGACTTTTGGGGAGAGGAGAGAGGCGGGAGGTTGGATCAATCACCAATGATTTAATCAACTGTGACAATTACCAAACCAAACTTGGGTCTGCTCACCTGGGTGCAATAAAGTCGACCTGCTGACACAAGGTTGTAGTGAAGGCAAGTGCAGTGCTTGCTCTAAAGCCAAGCAAGTTCTCTAGCAGCTAGCACCCAAAAGAACGGTCTTTGAAGATGCAGTGGAGAGGCTTGTGGGGTGCATGGTCAGCTCGTGGACATTCTTCTGACTGGTTGGTGGTGAGGGAATTGGGGTTCAGCATCATCAGATTTCTGGTTCCAACCTATCTGGAGTCTATGTGCTTGTGGTCAGCATCCAGTTAACTACTTTCACCTGGTGGGGATTTCAGTATCTGCAAAACAGCTCAAGGGATATGACTCAAATATTTTCTGTAGCCCTTGAGGAGGTACTAAAGGTCTTTGACTTTGTTTAATGGGTAAGTTATTATTACTTCCTTTTGCTTAATGGTTTTCCTTTGTTTCTGCATTTTTCTCTCTTCCCATTAAATTTGTTCTTTCAAGCTCTGGGAAGGCCTCAGAGGCTAAAGGTTTTCTACAAACAAGGCAAGTGGTGGGCAGGAGAGTGGGGATGTGTCCTGGGAAGCCCTCATAGGGTCCTGCTCAGTCACAATCCCCCCTTTTCTCTGATCCTTCTCAGTCTTGAGGGGGATCGTGTATGGGACAAGAACATGAGTAAAGATTAATCATAAATTTGGGTGAGGAACTTGATTTTTTGAGAAACTCTGCTTCATAACGATGTGTATGTGTGTTAGTCTCTCAGTTGTGTCTGACTCTTTGTGACCCCATGGACCACAGCCCACCAGGCTCCTCCATCCATTGGATTTTCCAGGCAAGAATACTGAAGTGGGTTGCCATTTCTTCCTCCAGGGGATCTTCCTGACCCAGGGAGCGAACCTGTGTCTCTTATATCCCCTGTGTTGTCAGACGGTCTCTTTATTGATAGTGCCACCTTGGAAGCCCCATGACAATGTATAAAGCCTCCATAAAAATCCAAAATGACTGAGTGTCTGCATTAGTGAGCACGTGAAGATTTAGGGAGAGTGTTACCCTCAGAATGAGCCTTGGAGCTCTGAGCCCTTCCTCATACCTTCACCTATGCATCTCTTCTGTCTAGCTATTCCCAAGTTATGTCCTTTTACAACAGACCAGTGGTGTAGTAAGTAAAATGTTGTTCTGAGTTCTATGAGGCTCTCTAGCAAGTTAATTGAACCCAATTTGGGGGGGGGGGGCAGCAGTTTGCTGGAACCTCCCATTTATAGCCAGTTGGTTAGAAGCACAATTATAACTTGGACTCACAGTTGGCATCTGACATGTGTGCACACACGCTCGTGTGTGGGTGCGTGGTGGTTGAGGAAGAGAGAGGCAGTCTTGTAAGACTGAACTCTGGGGACTTCCCTGGTGGTCCAGTGGTTAGGACTCTGTGTTTTTTCACTGCTATGGGGCATCTGGGTTCAATCCCTGGTCAGGAAACTTAAGATTTCACAAGCCGTGCAGTGTGGCCAAGAAAGAAAAAACTGAACCTTTCTTTTTCAATATTTATTTTCAGTTGCAGTGAGCAGGAATGACTCTGTTGTGATGCTCAGGCTTCTCACTGCGGCGGCTTCTCTTGTTGAGGACCACAGGCTCAGTAGTTGCAGCTTGCGGACCTTAGGGCTCATCGGCTTTGGTAGTTGTGGCATGCATGCTCGGATTCTGTGCTGCATGGGCTTAGTTGCTCTGAGGCATGTAGGATCTTCCGGGACCAGGGATTGAACCCTGCATTAGCAGGCAGATTCTTACCCATTGCACTACCCAGAAAGTCCAAGACTGAACTTTTAACATGTGAGATCTGGTGCTATCTCCAGGTAAATAAGAGTGAGAATTGTGTTGAATTATAGGGCTTCCCCAGAGAAGGCAATGGCGATCCACTCCAGTACTTTAGTTGTGGCATGCATGCTCGGATTCTGTGCTGCATGGGCTTAGTTGCTCTGAGGCATGTAGGATCTTCCGGGACCAGGGATTGAACCCTGCATTAGCAGGCAGATTCTTACCCATTGCACTACCCAGAAAGTCCAAGACTGAACTTTTAACATGTGAGATCTGGTGCTATCTCCAGGTAAATAAGAGTGAGAATTGTGTTGAATTATAGGGCTTCCCCAGAGAAGGCAATGGTGATCCACTCCAGTACTCTTGCCTGGAAAAGCCTATGGACGGAGGAGCCTGGTAGGTTGCAATCCATGGGGTCACGAAGAGTCAGACATGACTAAGTGACTTCACTTTCATTTTTCACTTTCATGCATTGGAGAAGGAAATGGCAACCCATTCCAGTGTTCTTGCCTGGAGAATCCCAGAGACGGGGGAGCCTGGTGGGCTGACGTCTCTGGGGTTGCACAAAGTCAGACACGACTGAAGTGACTTAGCAGCAGCAGCAGCACAGAGCTTCCCTGGTGGCTCAGACAGTAAAGAATCTACCTGCAGTGCTGGAGACCTGGGTTCAATCCCTGGGTTGGAAAGATCCCCTGCAGAAGGGAAAGGCAACCCACTCCAGTATTCTTGCCTGGAGAATCCCCATGGACAGAGGAGCCTCTCAGGCTATATGGAGTTGCAAAGAGTTAGACATGACTAAACCAACTTAACACATACATCTTTCAAGTAGTTAGTCCATTTCATCTGCGCTGTCAGATATGTGATGGAACTGTTTGTAATATTCCCTTATTAATCTTTTAATGAGTAGAGTCTATAGTGAAGCTGTGCAAACAGCAAAGATGATTTTTTTTCCAACTTAAATCTCTGAAGTACACTTGCATTTTTTAAAAATGCAGACACAAGAGGATCAGTGCTGGGACTTCCCTGGTGGTCCAGCAGCTAGGACTCCCCACTCCCAGGGCAGGAGTGGGGGCAAGGTTTGATCTCTGATCAGGGAACTAGATCAGTGTCACAACTAAAGATCCCTCATGCTGCCTACAACTAAGATCCAGCATGGCTGAGTCAATTAATTTTTTAAAGAATTGGCCGGGATGGTGCCCTCAGCTGTATGGAGTTTTTCTGTTCTGAGTTACCTTTTCTCTGCTGTGAAGTTAATGTAATTAATTCAGTGAAAAAATAGTTGCAATCAACTGAAATTAACCTTAAGCAACTCATAGTGAAGCACCAAGCTCAAAACTGTTCTTTGAAGACAGGCCACAGAAATTGTGGAGGTCATTAACTATCCAACAGCAAAATGTTAAGAAAATAGGTATTTACATAGAAAAAAACCGAATGGCAAAGAAGTGATGAATTTGTTTAAAAAGTAGGGATCCATAACTTTTCTACTATTTATATAATTTATATTATATAATTAAATAAAATTTATATAATTTGTATACTTTTATAATTTTTAAATTCACTTAAAAGCCTTACTCACATGATACAGACTTAAGTTCATTAAAAGAAATGCTTCATTATCTTCCATTTTCTAGCCATGATTATAGAATTATTTTCACATAATGACTACTAAAACATAATTTTTAATATGCTTATCTGTTTTGGGTGTCAAATAAGCTAGGTATACAGCTACCCCTGTTTCTATTGTAGCAAGAATGCACTTGTGATTAAAACTTAAGCTGGAACATTAAGATGGATTGTATTTTCCAAACATGGCTGCCTTACTGCTTTCTTCCCATTGAGAGATGCTTTTTATGTTCGGTCACCTTGCTTTTGAGTGGACCCTGGCGACAGCCGTGACCAAGAGAGTACAATAGGAGCGGTGTTCTCTGACTCCCAAGGCTAGGTCATAAAATTTATGCATCCCTCCACCTTACTCTCTTGGCGCTCAGTTACCATGTTGTGAGGAAGCCCAAGCTACCCGGCGAGACCACATGTAGGTGTCCCAACTGATACCAAGCATCAGAGACGAATGTCTGCCTAAGGAGGCCTTCAAGACAACTCCACTTCCAGTCAGCCTGAGTGTAGTCACCTGAGATTCCAAGTGAGACTCACCTAGCTCTGGTGACCCTCAGAACCATTAGAGATGATAAAATTGTCTGCCTTTTAAGTCTCCAAGTTTTGGAGTGATTTGTTACTAGCAAGAGGCAGCCAGAACAGATTTTGGGACTGTGAGTGGGGTGCTGCTGAAACAAAAATCTGAAATGTGTGGCGCTGGCTTCAGGATCAGATGTTGAGCAGAAGTCTAAAGTGTTTTAAGGAGGATATTGGTAAGGACATAAAGAAAATAAAAATGTTACTGGAAACTAGAAGAAAAGAATGATGTATGCAAGGGAAACTTTGTTATATGTGTAGTATCTTTATGAAATAGTGGAATCTTGTCCCCTGTATTAGATGAAAAGTGGGAAATGTAGCTAAGTAGCTCAATTGGCTGAGGAAATATCTAGGCAAAAGTTGAAAGTACTACTTGACTTCTCGCTACCTGAGATTAAAAATAAGAGAGTGAAGTTAAAAGATCAAATATTATATGTGAATGATTCAGGATTTGCTGAGTTCAGAAATAAAGCTGTTTCTTAGCCACTCTAGATGATTAGCAATGCCAAAATTAAGAAATGGCTCATAGGCAGAGGTCAAATCCAGGGTATTTCTCAGGAAAACATGTTCTAAAGATTAAGCCAAAATGTAATAGAAGACTTTTGTTAAAGCCTCAGAAAGATTAAAGGTGGTGTTTCAAGTAAAGGCCTTTTACAGTTAGTAAGGGTATGCCTGGAAAATTTTCTCTAATAGGACAATAGGTTTCTAAGAATTGTAAGGGCAAATACTAGAGCAGGAATTATTAGGAAGAGATTTGTATATGGTTTTTGTCTGACAAATTGGATTATAATTGCATGCAATAGCCATGAGTTTTTTTTTTAATTATATGCACTAGAACTGAAAGGAACAATACAAACAGAAAAATGATTTGGACCCAGAAATTCTATAGGTTAGGATTAGGCTACGAAAACTACTCACCTGCAAACAGAGGCTACTGTACAGAAAAGGAAGGAGGACTTAGAAGAGGAAACAAAGATCCTAGGGGCAATGCCAAGAGCCACAGTGGACTTGCAGGATATAGAACTGAGGCTTAATTAAGTAGCTATACCTGAGAAACCACACCCAAACCTTCATCCACACCTGGGTGAGACCTTGGGGTGTAAGCTGAGGCCATTGTTTTTGTCCAGTTGCTCAGTCGTGTCTGACTCTGCAACCCCATGGACTGCAGCACGCCAGGGTTCCCTGTCTTTCACTAACTTTTAGAGTTTGCTCAAATTCATTTCATCCTATGTCATCTCCTTCTTCTCCTGCCTTCAGTCTTCAATCTTTCCCACTACCAGGGTCTTTTCCAATGAGTTGGCTCTTCACATCAAGTGGCCAAAGAAGCTTCAGCATCAGTCCTTCCAATGAATATTCAGGGTTGATTTCCTTTAGGATTGATTGGTTTGATCTTGCTGTCCAGGGGACTCTCAAGAATCTTCTCCAGCACCACAATTCGAAAGCATCAGTTTTTCAGCTCTCAGCCTTCTTTATGGTCCAACTGTGACATCTATACATGACTACTGGAAAAACCATAGCTTAGACACCATAAATGAGATGCAACTTGAGGGAGGAACTGAATGTACCTGTGAAACAGGAGGAAAGGGGGCAGGGCACAACCTTTAAAAGAACAACAAAGCCAAGGACACAACAGAAACTGATAGAACCAAAGAGGTCCAAGATAGCAGATGAGTTGATGTCCAGTAGACCATGAGCCTCAGTATACGCTCATTTTAACACATCAGCAAGCTAAATGACACACCCACAGGTGCCATGACAGTTCCAAGTGAGTGAAGTGAAAGTTGCTCAGTCGCGTCTGGCTCTTTTTGACCCCGTGGACTGTAGTCCTTCAGGCTCCTTTGTCCATGGAGTCCTCCAGGCAAGAATACTGGAGTGGGTTGTCATTCCCTTCTCCAGGGGATCTTCCCACCCAAAGATTGAACCCAGGTCTCCTGCACTGCAGGCAGATTCTTTACCATCTGGAGCCACCAGAGAAGCCCAGGCCAACCATAAAGATTTTTTTTTTAAATGGATCTGACCTAATTCCTGGAAATCCCCACCCCTTCCCCAAAGTAGCTAGAATACTACAACTCATTAGTCTATGAAATAACCCACTCCTATAAAAGCTGACAACCCCATACCATGGGGCTCCTGCTCTTGCCTTGTGAGATGACTCACACTGTGTCTGTGGAGTGTGTTTTTCTTTAAATAAATCCACTTCTTACCTATCACTTTGTCTCTCGCTGAATTCTTTCTGCAATGAGACATTAAGAACCAAGACTGTAGGTTCAAATACCACTCTGGGTTTTGGCTGATTTCAAGTCCCAGCTCATGGGTTGAAACCCCAATTTGAATTACGTGGTTTCACCTGCACATAGAAGGGATGTGACTTGTGGTCAGAGGGTGGACTGTGGCCAATTGTGTTTTGCAAATATCCTCCTCCAGAGGATCTTCCCAACCCAGGGATCCAACCTGAGTTTCTTATGTCTCCTGTGTTGGCAGGCAGGTTCTTTACCAGTGCCACCTAGTTCAGTTCAGTTTAGTTGCTCAGTTGTGTCCGATTCTTTGAGACCCCATGAACTGCAGTGCTCCAGGCCTCCCTGTCCATCACCAACTCCTGGAGGTCACCCAAACCCATGTCCATCAAGTTGGTGATGCCCAATCCAACCATCTCATCCTCCCTTTACCTCCTGCCCTCAATCTTTCCCAGCATCAGGATCTTTTCAAATGAGTCCTCTCTTTACATCAGGTGGCCAAAATATTGGAGCTTCAGCTTCAACATCAGTCTTTCCAACGATCAGCCACAACTGATCTCCTTTAGGATGGACTGGTTGGATCTCCTTGCAGTCCAAAGGACGCTCAAGAGTCTTCTCCAACACCACAGTTCAAAGCATCAATCCTTCGGCACTCAGCTTTCCTTATAGTCCAACTCTCACATCCATACATGACCACAGGAAAAACCATAGCCTTGACTAGATGGACCTTTGTTGGCAAGGTAATGGCTCTGCTTTTGAATATACTGTCTAGGTTGGTCATAACTTTCCTTCCAAGGAGTAAGAGTCTTTTAATTTCATGGCTGCAGTTACCGTCTGCAGTGATTTTGGAGCCTCCCAAAATAAAGTCAGCCACTCTTTCCACTGTTTCCCCGTCTATTTCCCATGAAGTGATGGGATCGGATGCCATGATCTTATTTTCTGAATGTTGAGCTTTAAGCCAACCTTTTCACTCTCCTCTTTCACTTTCATCAAGAGGCCCTGTAGTTCCTCTTCACTTTCTGCCACAAGGGTGGTGTCGTCTGCCTATCTGAGGTTATTGATGTTTCTCCTGGCAATCTTGATTCCAGCTTGTTCTTCCTCCAGCCCAGCATTTCTCACAATGTACTCTGCATATAAGTTAAATAAGCAGGGTGACAAGATACAGCCTTGACATACTCTTTTTCCTCTTTGGAACTAGTCTATTGTTCCATGTCTAATTGTTGTTTCCTGACTTGCATACAGGTTTCTCAAGAGGCAGGTCAGGTGGTCTGGTATTCCCATCTCTTGAAGAATCTTCCACAATTTATTGTGATCCACACAGTCAAAGGCTTTGGCATAGTCAATAAAGCAGAAATAGATGTTTTTTTGGAACTCTCTTGCTTTTTCCATGATCCAGCAGATGTTGGCAATTTGATCTCTGGTTCCTCTGCCTTTTCTCAAACCAGCTTGAACATCTCGAAGTTCACAATTCACGTATTGCTGAAGCCTGGCTTGGAGAATTTTGAACATTACTTTACTAGCATGTGAGATGAGTGCAATTGTACAGTAGTTTGAGCATTCTCTGGCATTGCCTTTCTTTGGAATTGGAATGAAAACTGACCTTTTCCAGTCCTGTGGCCACTGCTGAGTTTTCCAAATTTGCTGGCATATTGATCTCAGCACTTTCACATCATCTTTCAGGATTTGAAACAGCTCCACTGGAATTCCATCACCTCCACTAGCTTTGTTCATAGTGATGCTTCCTAAGGCCCACTTGACTTCACATTCCAGGTTGTCTGGCTCTAGGTGAGTGATCACACCATCATGATTATCTGGGTCGTGAAGATCTTTTTTGTACAGTTCTTCTGTGTATTCTTGCCACCTCTTCTTAATGTCTTCTGCTTATTTCTGTCCTTCATTGTGCCCATCTTTGCATGAAATATTCCCTTGTTATCTCTAATTATCTTGAAGAGATCTCTAGTCTTTCCCATTTTGTTGTTTTCCTCTATTTCTTTGCATTATCACTGAGGAAGGCTTTCTTATCTCTTCTTGCTATTCTGTGGAACTCTACATGCAAATGGGTATATCTTTCCTTTTCTTCTTTGCTTTTCTTTCTTTGGAACTCTCCATTCAGATGCTTATGTCTTTCCTTTTCTCCTTTTTTTTTTTTCCGCCTCTCTTCTTTTCACAGCTATTTGTAAAGCCTCTCCAGACAGCCATTTTGCTTTTTTGCATTCCTTCCAACTCTTTGGGACCTATGGACTATAGCCCGTCAGGCTCCTCTGCCCATGGAATTCTCCAGGCAGGAATCCTGGAGTGGGTTGCCCTTACCCTCTCCAGAGTTATCTTCCCAACCCAGGGATCAAACTCCTGATCTTCACTGCAGGCAGATTCTTTACTGTCTGAGCCATCTGAGAAGCCCTGGAAGTGATAACTATAAAAATGGAGCCAGAGAGGGAAGAGAGCCCTATCACTTACATGGGGGTGAAAATTGGTTCTTGGGACTGAAAAAAATCTTAGATGGTACAAGGTTTTATGCCCCTCCTAAGCTCAACCCTAACTGACAAAGTATTATTCCTTAGTATTTCATTTTTCTTGTTTCTTTTCTTGGAGGAGGGTGTAGCACTTACATTGCATTCATGGAAAATATGTCAAACGTCTGCAAGATCAGGGTTACAAAACTATGGCAAATAGATGGCTGTGGCTGGCAGACTTTCTCTTGGTCGTTGGCCCATCTCAGCAGATGGAATGTATGTACCTATTGGCTGCTTTGTCAACTTTAGTGTTTGATCCTATTTGTGCTTAGTGTTAACTTGGACTTTGAGAATTACATAAAAATACTTTATATTTTACCGTTCTACAAAAGTTACTCAACTGATAATGTCAAGTGCTAAAGAGAAAAAGTGTTGACAATATCTAGCAGCTGGTTAAATCATGTTATTTTCACATACCAAGCAGAAGTTAAGGTGACTAAAGATAACTTTCATTTGGTGTTTTCGGTGTTTTACTTTTGCTGGAAAAATATTATCATGTAGTTATATAATTTGCTGATTTACAAATGTAATATGATACACTGCAATTTATAGAAATACATGTTATTCAGCAAAATAACTTTTGTAAATTTACAGTTGTAAAGTTAAATGTTAATAGCTTTTAAATTTTAATTTCACTTTTCACTTTTCAATTTCACCATGCTTAACCTGCACTTACTGAAGAATAAACTTTATAGAACTCTTTTTATGTCTAAAGCATAGACACATACATGTAAGGCCTTCCCAGGTGGCACTAGTGGTAAAGAACCTGCCTGCCAATGCAAGAGACACAAGAGACGCAAGTTCCATCCCTGGATGGGCAAGATCCCTTGGAGGATGGTATGGCAACCCACTCCAATATTCTTGCCTGGAGAATCCCATGGACAAAGGAGCCTGGCAGGCTATGATCCATAAGGTCATAAAGAGTTGGACATGACTGAAGCAACTTGGCACGCAGACATATGAAGATACATAAACATGTATTTGTGAAATTAAAATGTTATAGGGACTTTATTAGGAAAAATGACTAAAAAGACTTCTAAGGGCTCTGGGAGGGGGGGATTAGGGGGTGAGAGAATTGGAAGGGAGGTGAGGGTGATAATGAAATAGAGTTAAAGGAACATGAAGATAGATTCAAGTTCTGAAAACAGCTCAGATTGGAAGATGGGCAGACTCTATTAAAGTTAAAAAAAAAATTTTCCTCTTTTTCATCTTTATGTTGCTGTTGTTCAGTTGTGAAGTCTTGTCCATCTCTCTACAACCCCTTGGACTACAGCACGCTAGGCTTCCCTGCCTTTTGCTATTTCCCTGAGTTTGCTTAGATTCATGTCCATTGAATCAGTGATGCCATCCAACCTTCTCATCTTCTGTTATCCTCTTCTACTCTTGCCCTCAATCTTTCCCAGCATCAGGGTCTTTTCCAATGAATCAGCTCTTCGTGTCAGGTGGCCAAAGTATTGGAACTTCAGCTTCAGCATCAGTCCTTCCAATGAATATTCAGGGTTGATATCCTGTTGGATTGACTGGTTTGACCTCTTTGCAGTCCAAGGGACTCTCAAGAATCTTCTCCAGCACCACAGTTCGAAAGCACTAATTCTTTAGCGCGCAGCCTTCTTTATGGTCAAACTCTCACACCCAAGCATGACTACTGGAAAAACCATAGCTTTGACTCTATGGACCTCTGTTGGCAAAGTAATGTCTCTACTTTTTAATATGCTGTCTAGGTTGGTCATAGCTTTTCTTCCAAGGAGGAAACATCTTAATTTCATGGCTGCAGTCACTGTCCACAGTAATTTTGGAGCCCAAGAAAATAAAATCTGTTAACTGTTTCCACTTCTCTCCCATCTATTTGCCATGAAGTGTCACTTTAAAAAGTTGACAATATACTCACATAAGGCAAAAATACAAATACAAAATATTTGTATTTAAAAATACAAAAGGATACATGGTGACAAGTAAAGCTCACTCTCACCCTTGTCTCCCAACTGCCCAGTGTGCCTTTTTGGAGGCAACCACCATTTTCTGCCTTTTATGTATCAGTCTAGAGATCCCTTCTGTGTCTCCAAGCATGTATCTCACATGGTAAAATTTCAGAGTGACTAATTTTAGGTACTGCACATGCTGCTACTGCTAAGTCACTTCAGTTGTGTCTGACTCTGTGTGACCTCATAGACGGCAGCCCACCAGGCTCCCCCATCCCTCGGATTCTCCAGGCAAAAACCCTGGAGTGGGGTGCCAGTTCCTTCTCCAATTCATGAAAGTGAAAAGTGAAAGTGAAGTTGCTCAGTCGTGTACAACTCGGTGACCCATGGACTGCAGCCCACCAGGCTCTTCCGTCCATGGGATTTTTCTAGGCAAGAGTACTGGAGTGGGGTGCCATCGCCTTCTCCTGCACATAGATCCAGAAAAATCCATGGCACCAGTCCAGAGTAGGAAAAGTCTCAACAGCAGAACATATGTGAGGGAAACAGCTTTTATTTGAGAGTGGCCTCAATGAGAGCCAGCTGTGCAGTGCCAGAAACCATTAGGCAAGCTTCTGGAGCTGTTTCATGTCTTATGGAATAAACTGCAAACAACAAAAGATATTTTCTGAATTCCTGCTTGTGTTGGCCTCTGTGCTGGGCACTGGGGACACAGCAGTGGCTGAGCCAGCCACTGTCTGGGCCTTCATGGCATGTCCCTTCTGAAAGACAAGGGAAGTGCTTTAGTCAAGTCACCCTACTTGGAGCTGTTCAGACCCCTGGGAATCCTGTATCCTGGTCTGGCCGGCTTCTTTCAGTAGAACATTGACCAATTGGAGCTTGTACAGAGGGTGTGAGAAGGGTGAGGAAACCAAATGCCGTGTCATCTGAGGGAAAGTAGCAGAAATTGGAGGTGTTTGTTTAGCCTTAGAGAAGAAGAGATGAAAGGACTTAGGGAGGACATAGCAGCCGTCTTCAAACAGATGAGACACTGTCATGTGCAAGACAGGCCTGATTTATCCTTCCTGACACCACAAGGCAGAACTGCTGCCAGCTGCAGCTGGTCTATAGAAGTTAAAGGTATCAGTATAAGAAAATTCCTGAAGCCCTTGAATGATGGTGCTCAGTGCTCAGTCGCTTCAGTCATGCCTGACTATTTGTGACCCTATGGACTGTAGCCCGCCAGGCTCCTTTGTCCCTGGGATTTTCCAGGCAAGAATACTGGAGTGGCATTCATACCCTCCTCCAGGGGATCTTCCCAAGCCAGGGATAGAACCTGGGTCTCCTATGTCTTCTGCATCACAGGTGGATTCTTTACCCTGAACCACCCGGGAAACCCATCTTGAATGATTAGACTTAGCCCCTCCCAAATGAGCTGGTGCCTCAGAGGTAACTAGATTACTCATCCTGTGAGGGAATTAAATGGTCTACAGCTTGAGGGGAGAATTCTTAACCTGGGTTGGGGGTTGAACTCTAAGTTTCCTTTCAGCTCTGAGAATCTGCTTTCAGAGGCTCTTTAGGGGAGGCCATGATGTATGCCAGATTTTGTCAAATTGTGTGGGGTTTTTTTTTGACATTTTATTTATTTATTTTATTATTTTTAAAAGTCTTTATTGACTTTGTTGCAATATAGCTTTTCTTTTATTTTTTTTTCTGGCCCCGAGGCATGTGAGCACATTGCTTTCTGACCAGGGATCAAATCCACACCCTCTGCATTGGAAGGTGAAGTCTGAACCCCTGGACTGCCAGGGAAGTCCCTGTAGAATTGTTAAATAATTGGTGCTAAGTTAAAAAGTTTTCTTCTCCCGAGTAGGAGGAAGGGTATCAGAACTGCAGATGTACTAAGGTAAATGTGATCTTGATAGTTTTCATTGTTGTATTAATATTTGCATATTGGTATAACAGAATTGGACATGGAACAACAGACTGGTTCCAAATAGGAAAAGGAGTACGTCAAGGCTGTATATTGTCACCTTGCTTATTTAACTTACATGCAAAGTACATCATGAGAAACACTGGGCTGGAGGAAGCACCAGCTGGAATCAAGATTGAAATATCAGTCACCTCAGATATGCAGATGACACCACCCTTATGGCAGAAAGTGAAGAGGAACTAAAAAACCTCTTGATGAAAGTGACAGAGGAGAGTGAAAAAGTTGGCTTAAAGCTCAACATTCAGAAAACGAAGATCATGGCATCCAGTCCCATCACTTCATGGCAAATAGATGGGGAAACAGTGGAAACAGTGTCAGACTTTATTTTGGGGGCTCCAAAATCACTGCAGATGGTGATTGCAGCCATGAAATTGAAAGATGCTTACCCCTTGGAAGAAAAGTTATGACCAACCTAGACAGCATATTCAAAAGCAGAGACATTACTTTGCCAAAAAAGGTCCATCTAGTCAATCCTATGGTTTTTCCTGTAGTCATGTATGGATGTGAGAGTTGGACTGTGAAGAAAGCTGAGCGCCAAAGAATTGATGCTTTTGAACTGTGGTGTTGAAGAAGACTCTCTTCTGAGAGTCCCTTGGAGTGCAAGGAGATCCAATCAGTCCATTCTAAAGGAGATCAGTCCTGAGTGTTCTTTGGAAGGACTAATGCTAAAGCTGAAACTCCAGTACTTTGGCCACCTCATGGGAAGAGTTGACGCATTGGAAAAGACTCTGCTGCTGGGAGGGATTGGGGTCAGGCAGAGAAGGGGACGACAGAGGATGAGATGGCTGGCTGGCATCACCAACTTGATGGACGTGAGTTTGAGTGAACTCCAGGAGTTGGTGATGGACAAGGAGGCCTGGTGTGCTGCAGTTGATGGGGTCGCAAAGAGTCAGACAGAACTGAGCGACTGAACTGAACTGATGCAAATGAAGAGGGCTTCCTAGATGGTTCAGTGGGTAAAGAGTCTTCCTGCAGTATGGTAGACTCAGGTTCAATCCCTGGGTCAGGAAGATTCTGTGAAGGAAGGCATGGCAACTCACTGCAGTATTCTTGCCTGGAGAATCCCATAGACAGAGGAGGCTGGAGGGCTATGGTCCATAGAGTCACAAAGAGTGGGACATGACTGAAGTGACTGAGCACACATGCATGCATGCACAAATGAAATCTTTCTTATTGCTATGCTGGCTAGTAAACAGTTACAAACAAATTATATTCACCTTGGAGTCTTCTATACTGCAGAACTTTGGAACAATTAGTAGGAGATCAAACAAGTCAATCCTGAAGAAATCAACTCTGAATATTAACTGGAAAGACTGATGTTGAAGCTCCAATATTTTGGTCACCTGATGCAAAAAGCCAACTCATCGGAAAAGACCCTGATGCTGGGAAAGATTGAGGGCAAGAGGAGAAGGGGGTGACAGAGGATGAGATCGTTGCATGGCATCACTGACTCAACAGACATGAGTTTGAGCAAACTCAGTGAGATAGTGAAGGACAGAGACACTTGGTGTGCTGCAGTCCATGGGGTTGCAAAGAGTCAGAGATAACTTAGCTACTAAACAACAATTTCCCCCAAAATCTGCAAGGTTGCTCAGTCGAGCCTTTCCATAAAAGTGCATCAGATTTAGGAGTTCCCTGGTTGTCTAGTGGTTAGGACTCA
Source organism: Madoqua kirkii (assembly GCA_006408675.1). Classification (NCBI taxonomy): domain Eukaryota; kingdom Metazoa; phylum Chordata; class Mammalia; order Artiodactyla; family Bovidae; genus Madoqua; species Madoqua kirkii. Next base: position 12,695 of record SJYC01085873.1, on the reverse strand, counting down.
GAGCTTTGACTGCTGTGGCCTGGGTTCAATTCCTGGTCAGGGAACTGAAATCTCGCAAGCCAACAAACAAGCAAAATACATAGTGCAATAGATGATAGGAAAGTGCTGTAGCCCAGACACTGTATTTCGGATGTTTCTGTCCTTCGTTTAGATATTTACATGAAATTGTTTTCCTGAGGATATTTTCTTGAATGGCTAAGATAGTTGGGTCTACAATACTGACCATATTAAAATGTGGCAGCTTAGGCTAGAGGTCAGACATACCTCGACAAATATCCTAGCTCTGCTAGGATTCTTGGGTGTTTATGCAACAGTGACTTGTGGAGTCCTTCCTCTAAGTGAGTTTCTGTGCTAGGCACTGAGGACATAGCAATGAATAAAGGAGACAGGGTCCTGGCCTTAAGGAAATGTACAGTCTAGTGGTATAAATCAATCTCTGTAAACCTCAGTTTCCTTTCTTGTAAAACTGAGATAATTCCTGTTTCATAAAGTTCTTGTGAAGATTTTAATAAGGTAATATGTTTAAGCACATAGGAAGCAATGGACAAACGTTAAGCCATTGAAGTTAGTAATCCCATTACCTTTGGCTGGAGAAATTAGAACATTCAATGTTTTGCTGCCAAAATCCATTTGTTAAACAATTTTGCAACAACTAGAGTTGACATTTTATTAAGCACTGAGTCCCCTGGAGGAGGGCATGGCAACCCATTCCAGTATTCTTATCTTGAAAATCCACGGACAGAGGAGCCTGGTGGGCTACAGTCCATGGATGGCAAAGAGTTGGACATGACTAAAGTGACGTAGTTCACACTCCCACACGTGTGTCAGCCACTGTTCTGAGTGCTTTACATGTTTTAACTCATTTCTCTCAACAGTTCTATGAAGGAGGTTTTATTATTAATTCAGTTTTCCACTTTTGGAAAATGAAGGCATTGAGTTCCCACGCGGGAGCATTTCATGGCTGTGTGTGACACGGCTGGCACTTGAACCCTGGGAGTTAAAGTGCAACCAGGGCACATACTGACTCACCAACACCTAGACTTCAGAATTGATTGACTAAAATAGTAAACTGGCTTCCTGATTTTAACTTTACTGATCCAAAATCAGCAATGTGTATCTTAATACCTTGTTTCCTATTTTTGACAAATAACACATTTTAATAAGGTACACAGGAGCACTGCACTGCCCTGACCTGATGGATTCAGGTGGACAGTGGCTATCATGTGCTGAAGTACAAATAAGTTTTTCATTGGAGAATAAACCGCTTGTCAGTGCTTTATTTCACATATTTACAATCTTTTACAAGATGGTATCTGGCAAGCAGAGTATAACATTTCATCTTGCTCTCATATGTATTTCATCTTGGGTGAACTACTAGATTCTTCTAAGATGAAGGCTCAGGCATTTGGAAAGCTCTTCTACAAAATGACCTTTAGTTGCTAGGCATCAGATTATGATTGCCAAGTGGGGAAAACATGACTTTAAAAATTCAGGGTGATTCTTCCATACCATAGAGTAGAAGTTGGTATACTCAGATATATCATTAATACCACCAGTGTGAGAAATTAGAATAATAGAATAGAAAACTGGATGGAACCAGAAGTGATCATCTTATCTGAAACCCTCATTTATGAATAAGGAAGGTGAGAAAATGAGTCCAGATACTTTCTATCTACTTACCCTTACTTTTCATGATCAAATATGCAGATACATAGAACCTTAGAATCATACCATGGAGCTGTAAGGCTTACCTTGAGTAAAGTCTGGAAAACTCTCAAAGAGTCTAGAATACACAAAATAATACAATTAGTAATAAATTGTTACTAATATGATTTCTAACACTATGTAGAAAGTGTTTCCTTAAGATATTTAATTAAAAAATTTTTAAACCACATTGAGGTATGATTGTCATGTAAGAAATCATCCATATTTAATGTACACAACTGGATGAGTTTGGGGTAGGTATACAGTTGTGAGATCATCACAACAATCAGGGCTGTAAACATAGGATGCTTAGATTTTTAAGTTCCACATATTGTATCTTCATATTCAATGATATTGTTTAAAACTATTTTTTTCCTTTGGTCAATCTTTGACTTATGGATGTAACCCATAGCTTATTTTCTCCCCTCAATCCCCACCCCTTTTTCAATAGAATGGGAGCTGACCGATATGGTGGTGTGGGTGACTGGAGCATCAAGTGGGATTGGAGAGGAACTGGCTTACCAGCTGTCCAAACTGGGAGTTTCTCTTGTGCTGTCAGCCAGAAGACTGCATGAGCTGGAAAGGGTGAAACGAAAGTGCCTTGGTGAGTAAATCTAAAATGGCAGCAGTGCTGCCTAGAAGTAAATCAGAGCCCAGAGTCAAAATTTGGGAACTTTAGAGGAAAGAGGGAGATTTTCATGGGCAGTAGACTCTGGTTGCAAATGCTGAGTACTTTGATTCAACTCCTTTTCCTTTTGTCACTTCTTAGCTAGCTGGCCTGACCTTTTTCTTCTTTTTCTGCCATCTTTCTACCTTTTTTTTTTTTTTTAACACTAATTCTTAGTATTAGGGATTGATCCTCAGTTCTCTCAAATGCTGGTTTGAATTTTTAGTGACCACATAAATGTCTTACATTTTTAGACAAAGAACAATTTGGTTTTTATGAATGACATACATATACGTTACCATAGAAATTTACTTGATATTGTGTTAAATGTCCGCTATTAAAGTCATATGAAATAATATAAGATTTTTGTTGAAAAGGACAAAAAAACAGGAGTGGAATTAAATTTTTTTTCTGGCCGCACTGTGCAGCATGTAGGATGTTAGTTCCCTGATCAGGGATTGAACCAGTGCCCCTGCAGTGGAAGTGTGGAGTCTTAACCACTGGACCACCAGGGAAATCCCAGAGTAGAATTAAGTTTGAGCAATGCAACTTGATATAGTATTTTTCATATACACAAGACAATAGTGTTTTTGTTTATCTGTTTGGGTTTTGGTGTAGTTCAAAGTAAAAGCAGTCTTAAGTAATAGTTATTATTTCTCATAGGAAATTTAATATCTACACTGAAATAATTTTGAATTTTCCAGAAGATTGTTGTTGGTGTTTTTGTTTGTTTGTTTTTTTTTTTTCTGTCATCTACTTGTCATTCTTTAAAAATGTTTCTTTCACTTTGCTGATGGAACTAATCACCCAGATACGGAGTTAGCTGATAAGGCCACAAGCCCTCTTTCATGATATTGCTCTTAAAGGCCTCTTGTGTTTTTCCACTGGACCACTTCTTTTGACAGTTGCTCCTCTGCTGTTGAGACTTGCACTGGAAGAAATGAATCATAATAGTGTTTCTTAGCTTGAGTAAGATTGTTTTCCTTTTATCTGTCATATCATGGGTACAGACTTTTCTATTGCTTTTAAAAAACAGTTAATATTTCACAATTTACTCCTGTGCCCATAAAGCCTTTTCACCTCTTCTCTACTTACTTGTTCTTACCAAAACACAACTTTGTTGTATTTCAGGGCTAGAATTCAAGGAAATTCGTTTGAACTGTTCTTTTGATAATAGAAATAGAGAGGCTGTCACAGCCCTATGTGTTTCTTGGTTGGGAATTTCAGGATTGTGTCCTTTTCCTTATTCACCTCCTGGAATCCTTAGCCTCTGAAAGGAATCTTTTCTGTGTTAAGTGACTGGAAGACCCAAATTCTCATTGATTTTCAGCATAAATTTTTTTAAATTGGTTTAAAAATCAAGCAGTGAACCTATTATATAACAGATGTACAGAAATACCTCTGTACTTTTGAAGGAATTGATCTAAAATGTTTGCTTTTTTTAGTTTGTAGTATAATCTTGATTCCTTCTAGAAGCTGTTCCAATACTGAAGTGGATAGCCAATCCCTTCTCTAGCAGATCTGACCCAAGAATCAAACCAGGGTCTCCTGCACTACAGGCGATCTCTTTACCAACTGAGCTGTCAGGGAAGCCTAGTCCAATGTTAGGCTGTATATATTTAAGTAGAAGAAAGGAATTCTGTTTCCTGTGTACCCAGTTCTTTGTTCGATAAGATGTTGCCCATATCCCTGTCAATCCGCTTCTTGGTCCTTAAAGAGAATCTCATCCACAGGGCTTCACCCAGAAATGAGCTCATTGCTAAGTGTGGTTGTTGGGTGGGTGTTAAATGTACTGTGAATGGCACATGACTTCCATATTAATTTTAAGTGTCTTTATTTAGAGAATGGTAATTTGAAAGAAAAAGATATACTCATTTTGCCCCTTGACCTGACTAACAGAAGTTCCCATGAAATGGCTACCAAAGCAGTTCTCCAGGAGTTTGGCCGAGTAAGTAGCATTTTGAGTGCATGAATCTTGCTCTGAAGTAGCTGCAAAAGAGATTCCCATCTGTGGTGTGATCAGTCAAAGGGCTGTAGGCAAATGGGTTCATGAAGCTTCTCACTTCATCTCAAGGGCGCAGCTGGGTCTCTTAATCTCTGAATCTGTGGCTTTATATATTAATAATTGGAACTTTTCCTACCTTAATAAATTAACTCCTCCATGTAGGACAAAAGAAACTAAAGATTCACTGTGCCTTTTGTTTCTGTTATTTTCCATAAAAAGTAACTTTAGGTGGGAATTTAATTCCATAGGTAAATTTTGCTTTTATCTTTTCTATTGCTGACCTCTGAAAATGTACTGTCCTGTTCCACTGATTCATCAAGTTAACAATATAACCAACCATCCCTAGGAATTCCAACAATCCATCTAGTCATCCCTAAAGTACCCCCTTTCTGATTTTCTTTACTTAGATCGACATTCTGGTCAACAATGGTGGAGTATCCCAGCGTGCTTTGTGTGTGGACACCAGCCTGGATGTCTTTAAGGAGCTAATAGAGCTTAACTACTTAGGGACGGTGTCCTTGACAAAGTGTGTTCTGCCTCACATGATTGAGAGGAAGCAAGGAAAAATTGTTACTGTGAATAGCATTGTGGGAATTATAGCTGCACCCCTTTCTACTGGATACTGTGCCAGCAAACATGCTCTCCGGGTAAGGCTGTCAAAACTCAACTCTGATAGAACTGACCTGAACGTATGTATGGAACATTTACTACAAGAGATCATTGGAACTAGGTAGTGATGTTTGGAGACAGACCCAAGAAGATCTTGGGTAGAAGACTTACTGAGAAGATGCTAAAAAGGCTTGAGCCTCACATGCCCCTTCCTAATTCTGCAAACATGCAATGAGTACCTACACTGTGTCATACACTGCAATGTATCCTGGGAATATAAAGATGATATGATCCCTGCCCTTACAAACTGTATAGTCTAGTTGACATGTCACCCTTTACTTTGTCCTCATATCTACCACATCTTCATGGCAAATTTGGGGTCTACCTCTGTTTCTTCTACACACATTTCAGGATTCTACATACATTTACTTGTCCTTCTCATTTCTGTGACTTTGTTTCCTTCCACTTTGTTGTTGGTGTTTTTTTACCTGAATTTCTAAATGTACATGCCTATCAGAAATAGAAACTTCCCACTGGGTGATTAGCCCTGAGCATCAAATCCCTACTGGGTCTAGCCTCGATTCTGTTCACTCTGACTTCATTAGAAGATAGTCTAATTAAGGCAGTCTGCTGCTACTGCTAAGTCGCTTCAGTCGTGTCCAACTCTGTGCAACCCCACAGACGGCAGCCTACCAGGCTCCCCCATCCCTGGGATTCTCAAGGGAAGAACACTGGAGTGGGTTGCCATTGCCTTCTCCAATGCATGAAAGTGAAAAGTGAAAGTGAAGTCGCTCAGTTGTGTCCAGCTCTTTGTGATCCCATGGACTGCAGCCTACCAGGCTCCTTTGTCCATGGGATTTTCCAGGCAAGAGTACTGGAGTAGGGTGCCATTGCCTTCTCTATAACATGGAGCAAATTAAACTGTAAGGCCAATAGGAGGAAAATGATTAATAGAGACATGTAATTTATAATTAATGCCATTGAAGGTCAGTTTACGTAGAAAGTTTCACTGTTGGAATAATAAGGTGCAATAGCTGAATGGTCATCAGTTTCATGAAAATTTGAAGCTTTGGTTCCATAGGATCCTCTTTCTGCTGTGAAGAGCAGACAATTGCAGAGAGTGATGAAATGAAATACTTCACTGATGATTTCCTCATATTTGGTAATAGGGTGTCAGTTACTTCCAGCAGGGCAGTTGGGCAACTCTCAGGCAGGCACATGAGGGAAGGTAGCCTCCCTATCTGTTTGGTACCCAGTATCCCATAAGATATGCAGGATGCTTTCAATCAAACACAGTGGAAGTTGTCTGGCCTGCTTCCAAGACTGTTTTGTACTGGATTTGATTGTCTGATACCATGTGTCAAGTTGAGATCTAGTTATACCAGTAGCTGAACACTGAAACCAGGATTCTCTTTTTGAAGGGCACATTTCCTTCCCTGATACTCAGCAAGCTAGAGAGTGAACTTGTTGAAAAGTTCACACACTATACTAGATATGATTTCAAGCAAGGAGAGGTTTTAGTGTCTGGAGTACTGGCTTTCACGGTGTCCTCTCCCCTCTTCTGCTATGTCCTCTCCCCTCTTCTGCTATAGAGGGGCAGAAGGTTAAAGTTCATTCATTCATTTACAAAGCCTTTTTTCCTGTCCATCTGAGTCACACTGTATTAGTCTCAGATGGCACAAACCTTCAAAGGCCTTGTGTTTGTCAGGCATCAGCATTAAAGGCTGGTAACTGTTTAATGTTATTGGATCATAAATGAATGTACCTATGTTGGCTGCTTACGCTTTTCAAAGTTAACTCAGTTTATCACAGTGCGGTCTTAGAATATTTCCTGGTTTAGGAGAAGAGATGAGGAGAAGTTGATGTTTACTTTCTATATGGTTTAGAAATGGGCAGTATCTTTTAAGTCTAGAGGGTCTAGCTTGTTTTTAAGGTCAGTTTACGTAGAAAGTTTCACTGTTGGAATAATAAGGTGCAATAGCTGAATGGTCATCAGTTTCATGAAAATTTGAAGCTTTGGTTCCATAGGATCCTCTTTCTGCTGTGAAGAGCAGACAATTGCAGAGAGTGATGAAATGAAATACTTCACTGATGATTTCCTCATATTTGGTAATAGGGTGTCAGTTACTTCCAGCAGGGCAGTTGGGCAACTCTCAGGCAGGCACATGAGGGAAGGTAGCCTCCCTATCTGTTTGGTACCCAGTATCCCATAAGATATGCAGGATGCTTTCAATCAAACACAGTGGAAGTTGTCTGGCCTGCTTCCAAGACTGTTTTGTACTGGATTTGATTGTCTGATACCATGTGTCAAGTTGAGATCTAGTTATACCAGTAGCTGAACACTGAAACCAGGATTCTCTTTTTGAAGGGCACATTTCCTTCCCTGATACTCAGCAAGCTAGAGAGTGAACTTGTTGAAAAGTTCACACACTATACTAGATATGATTTCAAGCAAGGAGAGGTTTTAGTGTCTGGAGTACTGGCTTTCACGGTGTCCTCTCCCCTCTTCTGCTATGTCCTCTCCCCTCTTCTGCTATAGAGGGGCAGAAGGTTAAAGTTCATTCATTCATTTACAAAGCCTTTTTTCCTGTCCATCTGAGTCACACTGTATTAGTCTCAGATGGCACAAACCTTCAAAGGCCTTGTGTTTGTCAGGCATCAGCATTAAAGGCTGGTAACTGTTTAATGTTATTGGATCATAAATGAATGTACCTATGTTGGCTGCTTACGCTTTTCAAAGTTAACTCAGTTTATCACAGTGCGGTCTTAGAATATTTCCTGGTTTAGGAGAAGAGATGAGGAGAAGTTGATGTTTACTTTCTATATGGTTTAGAAATGGGCAGTATCTTTTAAGTCTAGAGGGTCTAGCTTGTTTTTGCAGAAGTCATTGAGTAAGCAATCATATTACATTTTTAACTAGCCATGTACTTTCTTACTACACCTAAAATAAAAATTTTTGCTGAAACTAATAGTCTTCAGATAGTAATTGAAAAAATGGAACGGTTCCTCTATGATAGTTTCCCTTAAGTATTAATTCCAACTTGCTCTCTGTTGCCCTACCATCTGTACTTTAAGCCACTTTGAAGAAATCCAGCCTCAATGATGGTCGTGAACATGCAACCCTTTTGGAGTGGGGAGCTGGTGACTGGGTATCAGACTCTTCAAGGGTAGTCTCTCACTTATCCGGTGCAAAATCACTGATGGCACAGCTAAACCACTGCCATCCGGAGGATGAACCATTCATACCTGGAAAGAGTTAACAATGCCCGTTATAGATTGCCTGCGGTCTTATGTTTAAAAATGCCTCATCTTGTGTAATTACATTCCCTGTCCTTTACTCAGGCATTTCAGAACACATTTTTGATAATGTGCTGCTATTGTCCTTCATAAAAAGTTGAAGAAAAGTAATTTCATACTATTAAACATGAGATATGTGTCTGTATTTATTTATTTATTTGTTTGTTTGTTTTTTGTCTATTAGGGATTTTTTAATACTCTCCGAACTGAACTTGCCACCTACCCAGGTATAGTAATTTCTAACATTTGCCCGGGACCTGTGCAATCAAATATTGTGAAAAATGCCCTAACTGGAGAAGTCACAAAGGTAAAATTTCCAGTTGGGGAATAATTTGAATGCTTTTATAGTCATACCCTGGCCTTACATCACTATGCCTCAGGATTTTCATGTTAGAATCCCTTATGAATTATTTACATAACTTAACTCAGCATTAGGAAAGTTGTGAAGGTTAGCTGATAGTGCTTTGGCATCCAGCTTTAGTAATAGCTAAAGAAATTACTAAGATACTGCTTATAAGTGGTCCACTATTATGTGGGCTATCGATATTTTAAAAACTCAATTTTAATCAATTCACAGATCATAGCAATGTTGAAAGTTCTGTGTGGCTGAATTTTAGTAAATTAAATTTTACTGGGATTTTAAAAGGGATTATGGTAAAGGAACTTAGCAAAAACCCCTGTTGAGATGTAATAGTTTTAGGTTGGCCTCACCCAGGCCTTTGCTTCCCTCAGCTCATAGATTACATGTATTAATCTACCAAATGAATAATAAATGTCTCGTGAAGAATCCAATATCACTCCATAATACAAAAAACTCTCGAAAGACCATGAAATTTTCCTTTTTCTCCATTAATATTTCTACTGAGATATAAATCTATGTTTCCATGTAAATGTTTACGTATACAATTTATATTTTACATTTTCTATGGAGGCACTATAGTAAAAGAATAAGCACAATGTACAGGAATCAGGGGACCTGGAATATAGAACTGGTTACTACTAAATGGCCTGTGTGAACACAGATAAAAGTTACTGCCTTTCTGGGCCTGTTTATTTGTAAAAGTAGTAGGTTAACTATAGTAGCACTTCCAAATTTTTTCGATATCAAGAAACCACTTTTATCTTCTTTCTCTATTTCATCCTCATGGACTCCGTGTTTTATAGAACTTCATTGCTAAATGTATTAATAACTTGTTTAAAATTTTTATTATTAAAATGACATAGAGTTATCATTAAGTACTTTCAGTTCAGTTCAGTCGCTCAGTCGTGTCCGACTCTTTGCGACCCCATGAACCGCAGCACACCAGGCCTCCCTGTCCATCACCAACTCCTGGAGTTCACTCAGACTCACGTCCATTGAGTCCGTGATGCCATCCAGCCACCGCATCCTCCGTCATCCCCTTCTCCTCCTGCCCCCAATCCCCCCAGCGTCAAAGTCTTTTCCAATGAGCCAACTCTTTGCATGAGGGGGCCAAAGTACTGGAGTTTCAGCTGTAGCATCATTCCTTCCAAAGAAATCCCAGGGCTGACGGTACAATACTAAGTAAAAGTGAATAACTGTTATCTTTTAGTTAGCCTGCACACTTATCTGGTTAAGTATATGAATTCCATTAGGTTTTCTGAAATATATAGGTTATGTGTGCATGCTTAGTCAGATCTGACTGCGACCCCATGGACTGCAGCTCACTAGGCTCCTCTGTTCATGTAATTTTCCAGGCAAGATTACTGAAGTGGGTTCCAATTCCTCCTTCAGGGCATCTTCCATACCTAGGGATCAAACCCGCATCTCTTGCACCTCTTTCAATGGCAGGCGGGTCCTGTGCCACCTGGGAAGCCCATAAATTGCTTACAGGCACCTCTTAGTGCCTATGGGGACTCCTGACGGGCATGAGGCCACGGTAAAGGAATCACTCAACTGGATGTCTCCTAAAAGTTCTGTGAGATATGCTTCCCTCAGCTCATAGATTACATGTATTAATCTACCAAATGAATAATAAATGTCTCGTGAAGAATCCAATATCACTCCATAATACAAAAAACTCTCGAAAGACCATGAAATTTTCCTTTTTCTCCATTAATATTTCTACTGAGATATAAATCTATGTTTCCATGTAAATGTTTACGTATACAATTTATATTTTACATTTTCTATGGAGGCACTATAGTAAAAGAATAAGCACAATGTACAGGAATCAGGGGACCTGGAATATAGAACTGGTTACTACTAAATGGCCTGTGTGAACACAGATAAAAGTTACTGCCTTTCTGGGCCTGTTTATTTGTAAAAGTAGTAGGTTAACTATAGTAGCACTTCCAAATTTTTTCGATATCAAGAAACCACTTTTATCTTCTTTCTCTATTTCATCCTCATGGACTCCGTGTTTTATAGAACTTCATTGCTAAATATATTAATAACTTGTTTAAAATTTTTATTATTAAAATGACATAGAGTTATCATTAAGTACTTTCAGTTCAGTTCAGTCGCTCAGTCGTGTCCGACTCTTTGCGACCCCATGAACCGCAGCACACCAGGCCTCCCTGTCCATCACCAACTCCTGGAGTTCACTCAGACTCACGTCCATTGAGTCCGTGATGCCATCCAGCCACCTCATCCTCCGTCATCCCCTTCTCCTCCTGCCCCCAATCCCCCCAGCGTCAAAGTCTTTTCCAATGAGCCAACTCTTTGCATGAGGGGGCCAAAGTACTGGAGTTTCAGCTGTAGCATCATTCCTTCCAAAGAAATCCCAGGGCTGACGGTACAATACTAAGTAAAAATGAATAACTGTTATCTTTTAGTTAGCCTGCACACTTATCTGGTTAAGTATATGAATTCCATTAGGTTTTCTGAAATATATAGGTTATGTGTGCATGCTTAGTCAGATCTGACTGTGACCCCATGGACTGCAGCTCACTAGGCTCCTCTGTTCATGTAATTTTCCAGGCAAGATTACTGAAGTGGGTTCCAATTCCTCCTTCAGGGCATCTTCCATACCTAGGGATCAAACCCGCATCTCTTGCACCTCTTTCAATGGCAGGCGGGTCCTGTGCCACCTGGGAAGCCCATAAATTGCTTACAGGCACCTCTTAGTGCCTATGGGGACTCCTGACGGGCATGAGGCCACGGTAAAGGAATCACTCAACTGGATGTCTCCTAAAAGTTCTGTGAGATGCCCTAGATAAATACTTCTCACAATTTTTCAAAATTTTCTTAGACTACAGGCAGCACTGCAGACGAGTCCCACAAGATGGCAACCAGTCGTTGTGTGCGGCTGATGTTAGTCACCATGGCCAATGATTTGAAGGAAGTTTGGATCGCTGATCAGCCTTTTTTGCTAATGTTCTATTTGTGGCAATATATACCAACCTTGGCTTGGTGGTTAACCAACAAAGCGCAAAGAGAAGGATTGAGAACTTCAAGAGTGGTGTGGTAAGTCCAATTTATACATTTCTGAATTCATATCAATCTTGTAGGAAAGCATGAAATTTTCCAATGCTTAAAACCTTTTCTTACTGTCTGCCAATCTCATGATATATTAATAAATACAAAAGATTTAAAAAGTTTTCCATCCTCACTGCATATCTGTCGGTTTACTATAAATTACTACTGGTCTTGGAGAAAGTTTTCTACAAGGTAAAAATCAAATCAAAGATTGCCGTTTTTTTCTTCTGTGTTGCTGTTTGGCCAGTGTATGTGCTAAAATGCTTTTTCTCCACCATGTCTCCCCACAAACTCCAACCCATTCTATAAGTCTTTACATTTTATCTCATCTCCTTGGGTTGATACCTGGCCTCCCTCCTATTTCTCCCCAGGACTAGGTGCACGTCAGCCCTCTGTCAAAGCACTTCCACACTATTAAGGGATATAGTTTCACCTGTAGAACCAGTTCCTTTGACTTTGTTCCAGAAGGTCAGTTTGCACATCTGAAATGTGCCTAAGTACATGTTTAGGAAAACTTGCTGATAGCTTATTCTTTCAGCACTCATTTTTCCAGAAAAGTCAGGAATGTTAAATGAACTGTTGAAAAAAGAAACAAAAACCCCAAAACCCAAATGAAATACTTAAAGAGACTTAAAGGTTATAAAACTTTCATTGTGCACTAACATGTTTAGAACTTGCAAAATCACGAAGAGGGCTATTCATTTTATACTAACCAGTTTGTTTTGGGTCAAAACATTTATAAGTGATTTCATAATACTGGACCTTGGTACTGTGGATTGGTTCTAAAGGTAGAGCTTCATCAAATATTGCATCAGAGTCTGAAATTTAGAGGACAACTGATAAAGTGGCATTGTGCTCAGTGATAGATAAGAGTTGAGGGGAAAGGCCACCTTACTAAGAGGTGACCCAACATTCTGGTTAAAAGCATGGAGCAAGGTTCTGGGCTGAGTTCAGTTCAGGTCAGTTCAGTCACT
>SJYC01085872.1:0-21959 GCA_006408675.1 Madoqua kirkii | reverse complement strand
AACTCCAGGAGTTGATGATGGACAGGGAGGCCTGGCATGCTGCAATTCATGGGGTCACCAAAAGTTGTACAAGACTTAGTGAATGAACTGAGACTGAGATGAGTTTTTGTATGAACTCTGCCCTTTTGGCAGGGGCTCTGATGGGGTTGAGAGGTCCAAGACAGTGGGTCTGCTCTGCAGTCTTGTGATCCAAGGCTGATATTTTTTAAAAATATTCTTTTCCATTATGGTTTATCACAGGATACAGAACATAATTCCCTTTGCTATATAGTAGGACCTTCTTGTTTGTCTCTCTTATATATAATAATTTGTGTTTGGTAATCCCAAACTCTCAGTCCATCAGTACCATGCTTCTTTGGTACCCACAGGTCTGTTCTTTATGTGAATTTTTTTCTGTTTTGTAGATAAGTTCATTTTTGTTATATTTTCTGTTGTTGTTCAGTCACTAAGTCATGTCCAACTCTTGTGACCCCATGGACTGATGCTCACCAGGCTCCTCTCCCCTCCACTATCTCTGGGAGTTTCCTCAAATTTATGTCCATTGAGTTGGTCATGCCATCCAACCATCTCATCCTTTGCCATCCCTTTCTCTTCCTGCCCTCAGTCTTTCCATGCATTAGTGTCTTTTCCAGTGAGTCAGATTTTGCATCAGGTGGCCAAGTGTTGAAGCTTCAGTTTCAGCATCAGTCCTTCCAGTGAATATTCATGGTTATTTCCTTTAGGATTGATTGGTTGGATCTCTTTGCAGTCCAAGGGACTCTCAAGAGTCTTCTCCAACACCACAGTTCAAAAACATCAATTCTTTGATGCTTAGCCTTTCTTATGGTCCAACTCTCACATCTGTACATGACTACTGGAAAAACGATAGCTTTGATTGTACAGACCTTTGTTGGCAAAGTAATATCTCTGCTTTTTAATATACTGTCTAGGTTTGTCATAGCTTTTCTACCAAGGAGCAAGTGTTCTGTAATTTCATCGCAGCAGTAACTTTTCATAGTGATTTTGGAGCCCCTCAAAATAAAGTCTGTCACTGTTTTCCCATCTATTTGCCATGAAATGATGGGACCAGATACCATGATCTTCATTTTTTTGAATGTTGAGTTTTAAGCCATTTTTTTCACTCCCTTCTTTGACCTTCATCAAGAGGCTCTTTAATTCCTCTTTGCTTTCTGCAATAAGGGTATGTCATCTGCATATCTGAGGTTATTGATATTTCTCCCAGCAAACTTGATTCCAGTTTGTGCTTCATCCAGCCCAGCATTTCCCATGATGTAGTCTGAATATAAGTTAAATAAAGAGGGTGACAATATACAGTCTTGACATACTTCTTTCCCAATTTTGAACCACTCTTTGTCCCATGTCCAGTTCTAACTGTTGCTTCTTGTCCTATATACAAGTTTCTCAGAAGACAGGTAAGTGGTCTGGTATTCTCATCTCTTTAAGAATTTTCCAGTTTTATTTTAGATTCCACAAACGAGTGATATCATATGCTATTTGTCTTTGTCTGACTTACCTGCCTCCTGAGAAATCTGTATGCAAGTCAAGAAGCAACAATTAGAACTGGACATGGAACAACAGACTGGTTTCAGATAGGGAAAGGAATACATCAAGGCTGTGTATTGTCACCCTGCTTATTTACCTTCTATGCAGAGTACATCATGCAAAACGCTGGGCTAGATGAAGAACTCAAGAGACTCTTGATGAAAGTGAAAGAGGAGAGTAAAAAAGTTGGCTTAAAACTCAACATTCAGAAAACTGAGATCATGGCATCTGGTCCCATCACTTATGACAAATAGACGGGGAAACAATGGAAGCACACACAGACTTTATATTTTGGGGTTCCAAAGTCACTGCAGATGGTAACTGCAGTGATGAAACTAAGACATTTATTCCTTGGAAGAAAAGTTATGACCAACCTAGACAGCATATTAAAAAGCAGAGACATTACTTTGCTGACAAAGGTCCATCTAGTCAAAGCTATGGTTTTTCCAGTAGTCATGTATGGATATGAGAGTTGGACTATAAAGAAAGCTGAGCACTGAAGAATTGATGCTTTTGAACTGTGGTATTGGAGAAGAAATACTCTTGAGAGTCTCTTGGACAGCAAGGAGATCAAACCAGTCAATTCTAATGGAAATCAACCCTGAATATGCATTGGAAGAATTGATGCTGAAGCTCCAATACTGTGTTCACTTCATTTGAAGAACTGACTCCTTAGAAAAGCCCCTGATGCTGGGAAATTTGAAAACAGGAGGAGAAGGGGATGATAGAAGATGAAATGGTTGGATGGCATCAGTGACTCAATAGGCATGAGGATGAGTAAGCTCCAGGAGTTGGTGATGGACAAGGAGGTGCTGGGGTCCAGCCCCGGTGGATCCAGGGTAATTTGAAGGGTGACTGAGTCAGTGAGGAGAGATTTATTTAATTAAAAATATAAGATTAAATTAGGAAAAGAAATAGTGTAGTAGGAAAATAGTGGAGAAAAGATGCTGATTAACTTGGTTTATGTAGAAAACCAATAAAATTCCAGACAAGGAACTTGCACCGTTATGTTGGGCCTCAGGAGCCCACTTGAATAGCAGAGGGTGCCCTGCCTTGGGCTCCCTCTTGCGTGGGTCTCAGAAGCCTGGGCAAGTAAGTAGACTCAGTAAGCCTCCAAGTTTCAAGGGATCAGCCTGGAAAGGAGAGGGAGGGAGAGGGAGCAAGAGAAAGAGTTAACATGAGGGAGGCCAGGCTTGTGCAAAAAGCCCTCTCCAACTTTATTATTTAAAAGGTGTTTGTATACCCTAAATTTTACATAATGGAAGATACAGAGTCATGCAGGGGCAGCAGTCCTGACTCTTTTTTTGTATATATTTTTGTATACAAAAGATCTCAGGTGATTTATATTATCTTCTGGCCACGAGGCGTGTTAACACTTTTTTGCTCTCTTTCTTAATGAATATTAATCTCGTTTCCCCTGAAGTGTTTTTTTTTTTAAATCTGCATTTCCTTAAAGCACTAAACTTACATCCCTATAGAACAAAGGTGCAGTGAGTTATAACAAAGAAAGTACTTAACTCAAAGAACTAATGTTGCTACTTGTTTTTTCTATATATCAACTATATCAACAAATAAAAGATATGAAAATTTGGCAGCAAGTATTGGCTCAACAATAAAACGCTTAATCAGTTTTATTGTAATGATCTCAACTCCTCAGAAGCCCCTGCATTCCTAGGATATTTTTAGCTTCCTGTGCTTCTCACAGTTGGGAGGCTGCAAACAATCACATGTGCAGCTGTAAGAATCCTGCAGGCAGGCTAGAAAGCCATCAGAGGGGTTTTTGGATTGGAACACTCTATTAAGCCCAGGAGATTTATTATCTAAAAGCTCTAAATTAACCTTTCCTAACAAAAGGTGGTGGAGGAATAGCCCCCTGTTAATGTCAGAAGAGTAGGTGGAAAGCATACACCGTAAAGCAGGCAGACTCTGGTTTTTGGGGATAGATGCTCAGGAACAGGGAGTCTCCTGAGGCTTGATCACACCTTTGCGTATGCCGAGGCTCCTTCCTCATGACCTTTGCCATGGGCGGAGTTCCTCATGCTGGCTCCCGGCAGTGAGGCCTGGCATGCTGCAGTCCATGGGGTCATAAAGAGCTGGACACAAATGAGCGACTGGACTGACTTACTTCACTTAGTTTAATAATCTCTAGGTCCATCCATGTTGCTGTAAATGACATCATTTCATTCTTTTTTTTATGACTGAGTAGTATTCTATTTTGTATATGTTCCACCTCTTCTTTGTTCAAATTCATCTGTCAATAGACATTTAGTTTGCTTCCATGTCTTAGCTGTTGTTAATAGTGCTGCAATGAACACTGAAGTCAATTATCTTTTCAGATTAAAGGTTGTCCGAATATACAGGGCATGACATAACCCTTTAATAGCACGGTATACTGTCTGTCTGTTCATATACTGTATATTTGCTTGTGTTTTATATACTAAAAGAGTAAGATGTTTTTCACCCTCTTCAAACATCCCCACTGCAATGCAGACATGTAGATGGAAAGTGATGATGGCAAAGATAAAGACTCACAGAGGTATTAAGAGATGGCTGTAGCTGTCCCTGTGCAGCACTCACTCTGTGCTGGGTGTCATCCCAAGTACTTTAGACCCAGGGTCCCCACCCCTGGGCCTCGGACTGGTATTGGGCTATGGCCTCTTAGGAACTGTGTTGCAGAGCAGAAAGTGAGTGGCGGGTGAGCAAGTGAAACTTCATCTGCTGTTCCCCATCTCGCATTAGCACCTGAACTATACACCTGACTTCCCCAGTCCATGATAAAATTGTCTTCCAAGAAATTGGTTCCTGATGCCAAACAAGCTGGGGACTGTTGCTTTAGACAACATATATAGTTTGATCCCCACAGTGAAGTACTTAGTTGGTGGGGAAACTGAGGCAGAGAGAAGTGAAGCGACTTGTCCACAGAAGTGGCAATGTTTGCAGTTGATAAAAAGTCTGGGACTTTGGTTGATCCTTCCATTTCTGCTGACCACACCCAAGCATTTTGGATAGTTGGGTGTTTTCTCCTTAATGACTTGCAGGGAAGCACATTTTCTAGGTTATGTGCTCCACTACCCCAGCGTGGACAGCGCCAACTTTATATCAGTGAAACTAGTGTCTAATGGGTGCAATGCAAGGTGGAAGAGAGGCAGTGTTGTCCCACTCCCGTAGCTCTGCCCTAGAAGCTGGGTGCTGAGACAGTGGGACTTCGTGTAGTTGGTTGAATTAAACTTTAGCCTCTACATACATGTTTGCAGCTGTGCATTCTAGAAGGACCACATCAAAAAAGTGAAACTATCCTAGGTCCAATAAAAGTCCTCTTTTGGATGTGGAAAAAAAGAACCCTTCTCTACTGTTGGGAATGTAAGTTGGTACAATCATTATGAAGAGCAGCACGGAGATTTCTTAAACCCTAAAAATAGAGCTGCCATATGATCCAGCAATCAATACTCTTGAGAGTCTCTTGGACAGCAAGGAGATCAAACCAGTCAATTCTAATGGAAATCAACCCTGAATATGCATTGGAAGAATTGATGCTGAAGCTCCAATACTGTGTTCACTTCATTTGAAGAACTGACTCCTTAGAAAAGCCCCTGATGCTGGGAGATTTGAAAACAGGAGGAGAAGGGGATGATAGAAGATGAAATGGTTGGATGGCATCAGTGACTCAATAGGCATGAGGATGAGTAAGCTCCAGGAGTTGGTGATGGACAAGGAGGTGCTGGGGTCCAGCCCCGGTGGATCCAGGGTAATTTGAAGGGTGACTGAGTCAGTGAGGAGAGATTTATTTAATTAAAAATATAAGATTAAATTAGGAAAAGAAATAGTGTAGTAGGAAAATAGTGGAGAAAAGATGCTGATTAACTTGGTTTATGTGGAAAACCAATAAAATTCCAGACAAGGAACTTGCACCGTTATGTTGGGCCTCAGGAGCCCACTTGAATAGCAGAGGGTGCCCTGCCTTGGGCTCCCTCTTGCGTGGGTCTCAGAAGCCTGGGCAAGTAAGTAGACTCAGTAAGCCTCCAAGTTTCAAGGGATCAGCCTGGAAAGGAGAGGGAGGGAGAGGGAGCAAGAGAAAGAGTTAACATGAGGGAGGCCAGGCTTGTGCAAAAAGCCCTCTCCAACTTTATTATTTAAAAGGTGTTTGTATACCCTAAATTTTACATAATGGAAGATACAGAGTCATGCAGGGGCAGCAGTCCTGACTCTTTTTTTGTATATATTTTTGTATACAAAAGATCTCAGGTGATTTATATTATCTTCTGGCCACGAGGCGTGTTAACACTTTTTTGCTCTCTTTCTTAATGAATATTAATCTCGTTTCCCCTGAAGTGTTTTTTTTTTAAATCTGCATTTCCTTAAAGCACTAAACTTACATCCCTATAGAACAAAGGTGCAGTGAGTTATAACAAAGAAAGTACTTAACTCAAAGAACTAATGTTGCTACTTGTTTTTTCTATATATCAACTATATCAACAAATAAAAGATATGAAAATTTGGCAGCAAGTATTGGCTCAACAATAAAACGCTTAATCAGTTTTATTGTAATGATCTCAACTCCTCAGAAGCCCCTGCATTCCTAGGATATTTTTAGCTTCCTGTGCTTCTCACAGTTGGGAGGCTGCAAACAATCACATGTGCAGCTGTAAGAATCCTGCAGGCAGGCTAGAAAGCCATCAGAGGGGTTTTTGGATTGGAACACTCTATTAAGCCCAGGAGATTTATTATCTAAAAGCTCTAAATTAACCTTTCCTAACAAAAGGTGGTGGAGAATAGCCCCCTGTTAATGTCAGAAGAGTAGGTGGAAAGCATACACCGTAAAGCAGGCAGACTCTGGTTTTTGGGGATAGATGCTCAGGAACAGGGAGTCTCCTGAGGCTTGATCACACCTTTGCGTATGCCGAGGCTCCTTCCTCATGACCTTTGCCATGGGCGGAGTTCCTCATGCTGGCTCCCGGCAGTGAGGCCTGGCATGCTGCAGTCCATGGGGTCATAAAGAGCTGGACACAAATGAGCGACTGGACTGACTTACTTCACTTAGTTTAATAATCTCTAGGTCCATCCATGTTGCTGTAAATGACATCATTTCATTCTTTTTTTTATGACTGAGTAGTATTCTATTTTGTATATGTTCCACCTCTTCTTTGTTCAAATTCATCTGTCAATAGACATTTAGTTTGCTTCCATGTCTTAGCTGTTGTTAATAGTGCTGCAATGAACACTGAAGTCAATTATCTTTTCAGATTAAAGGTTGTCCGAATATACAGGGCATGACATAACCCTTTAATAGCACGGTATACTGTCTGTCTGTTCATATACTGTATATTTGCTTGTGTTTTATATACTAAAAGAGTAAGATGTTTTTCACCCTCTTCAAACATCCCCACTGCAATGCAGACATGTAGATGGAAAGTGATGATGGCAAAGATAAAGACTCACAGAGGTATTAAGAGATGGCTGTAGCTGTCCCTGTGCAGCACTCACTCTGTGCTGGGTGTCATCCCAAGTACTTTAGACCCAGGGTCCCCACCCCTGGGCCTCGGACTGGTATTGGGCTATGGCCTCTTAGGAACTGTGTTGCAGAGCAGAAAGTGAGTGGCGGGTGAGCAAGTGAAACTTCATCTGCTGTTCCCCATCTCGCATTAGCACCTGAACTATACACCTGACTTCCCCAGTCCATGATAAAATTGTCTTCCAAGAAATTGGTTCCTGATGCCAAACAAGTTGGGGACTGTTGCTTTAGACAACATATATAGTTTGATCCCCACAGTGAAGTACTTAGTTGGTGGGGAACTGAGGCAGAGAGAAGTGAAGCGACTTGTCCACAGAAGTGGCAATGTTTGCAGTTGATAAAAAGTCTGGGACTTTGGTTGATCCTTCCATTTCTGCTGACCACACCCAAGCATTTTGGATAGTTGGGTGTTTTCTCCTTAATGACTTGCAGGGAAGCACATTTTCTAGGTTATGTGCTCCACTACCCCAGCGTGGACAGCGCCAACTTTATATCAGTGAAACTAGTGTCTAATGGGTGCAATGCAAGGTGGAAGAGAGGCAGTGTTGTCCCACTCCCGTAGCTCTGCCCTAGAAGCTGGGTGCTGAGACAGTGGGACTTCGTGTAGTTGGTTGAATTAAACTTTAGCCTCTACATACATGTTTGCAGCTGTGCATTCTAGAAGGACCACATCAAAAAAGTGAAACTATCCTAGGTCCAATAAAAGTCCTCTTTTGGATGTGGAAAAAAAGAACCCTTCTCTACTGTTGGGAATGTAAGTTGGTACAATCATTATGAAGAGCAGCACGGAGATTTCTTAAACCCTAAAAATAGAGCTGCCATATGATCCAGCAATCCCATTTCTGGGCATATATCTGGAAAAGATGAAAACTCTAATTAAAAAAGATACCTGCAACCCACTGTTCACTGCAGCACTATTTACAATAGCCAGGATACGAAGCATCTTAAATGTTCATTGACAGATCAATGGATAAAGAAGATGTTTACTCAGCCATAAAAAGGAATGAAGTAATGCCATTTGCAACAACATAGATGGACCTAGGGACTATCATACTAAGTTAAGTCAGTCAGAGAAAGACAAATACCACATGATATTGCCTATATGTGAAATTAAAAAAATCAATACAAGTGAATTTACATACAAAACAGAAATAGACTCACAGACATAGAAAACAATCTTATGGTTACCAAAGCGGGGAGGGGATGAGAGATAAAGAGTTCAGGATTAACATATACATACTACTATATGGCTCAGATGGTAAAACGTCTGTCTACAATGAGGGAGACCCAGGTTCGATCCCTGATTGGGAAGATCCCCTGGAGAAGGAGATGGCAATCTACTCCAGGACTACTGCCTGGAAATATCCGTGGACAGAGGAGCTTGATAGGCTACAGTCCATGGGGTCACAAAGAGTTGGACACGACTGAGCGACTTCATTATATGTAAAATAGATAAGCAATAAGCATAGGGAACTATACTTAGTATATTATAATAACCTATAATGGAAAAGAATAATCCACCTATACATCAATAAAAAAATACAAAAACTATGCAGGTGATTAAGATGTATAGTTCACTGGTCTAGCTAAAGCTAGTCAACAATTAAGACAAGTACAGTCCATATGTACCAAAATGATAACGAAAACTTTTGCCTTCCTCCATTATTTCATTGCTAGGAATTTATTCAAAGAGACAATCCCAGATGCACATGACATTATAACCACAGTGCTTATTAAATTTTACTTATAATTGGAAACCTGAGACTGAAAAACAATAGGCTTTCAAACTACATTTCTTTTGATCCAGACATAATCAGATTTGCCAACAAATATTTATCTAGATCCCAAGGATACCTGCATAATGGTGAAAAGCTGGAAATATCTTAATTTTCACAATTAGGTTGGGTGAATAAAAATGTACTTAATCTACACATGATATATACCATACCATCATTAAATGATAATAAAGATGAATATTTAATGACGGAGGAACAGCTTCGCGTTGTGTGAAGTGAATAAAAATACAATCTGAGTCAACAAATCTTTAATGGGTGCTTATTGCGTGTCACCAGGCCATGCTCTAGGCCCTAGGAAGGAATTAGTGAACAAAAACAACAAAACCCTGACGTAATTGTGGAGATGACAGTCTAGTGTGGGGAGAGAGGTGATTTTATGGCATGTTAGGAGGTTAAAAGCGTGACAGCAAGTAGATCCATCTAAGCGAGACAGAGGATGGTGAGGGTGTGTAGGGGTGGTGAGTGGAGAGTTTCAGTCTGAAAAGAGCCTCAGGCTGGACAGCCTCACTGAGAAGGTAGCATTTGGGTTAGATTGAGGGAGTGAATAAACAACAAATTCCTACTGTGTAGCGCAGGGAACTGTACGATAAACCATAGTGGAAAAGAATGTATTGGGTTGGTCAAAAAGTTCATTTGGGGTTTTCATTAAGATGGTAAGAAAAAACCCAAACGAACTTTTTGGCTAACCCAATATATGTATGTATAACTGAATCACTTTGCTGTATAGAAGAAATGAACACAACATAGTAAATCAACTATATTTCAATAAAATAAATTTTAAAAAAGATTGAAGGGGGATGAAGGAGTGATTGAGGGATAGGAAAGTCCCCAGGTGAAAGGGACCTTGCAAGGGCCCTGAGGCCACATGTGCCTGGCTCTTCCAGGGACCACTGAGGGGCCCAATGTGGCTGGAGTCAGGCAAAGGAGGGGTGAGGCTTCAAAGGTGAGAGCAGTGTGATTACAGAGGGTCCTGAGAGTCATTGCCAGGAATTTTACTTTTGCTTGAAGAGAAGTGGGAGGGATGTTTTCTGTGTTTATAATATTCTATAGCTTCACTGTCCAGTACGATAACCTCTAACTCCTCGTCGCTACTAAGACCCTGCACTGTGGCTACTTTGAACTGAGTGCATTCTAGTTGTAAAATACACTGTGCTCAAAGACCAAATTCAATACTACTGCTGCTGTTCTTACTTTATTCGTGACTGACTCTTTGCAACCCCATGGACTATGACCTGCCAGGCTCCTCTGTCCATGGGATTCCCCAAGTAAGAATACTGGAGTGGGTTGCCATGCCCTCTTCCAGGGGATTTCCCTGACCCAGAGATCAAACCTGCATTTCCTGTGGCTCCTGCACTACAGGCAGATTCTTTGCTACTCAGCCACTGGGGGAAGCCCAAGTCTGTATTCTTTAGTACAAAAAATAATTTAAAATATCTTCATCATTTTTATATTTGATTACACATTGAAATATCAATATTTTAGATATATGGACTTTTTTTACTTTGTAAAAATAATTCATTTATTTTCATCTGAAATGCAGTTTTTTTTTTTTTTTTTTTCTTTCTTGTCTATGGGCTATGAAGAAGAGCAGGTTTAAACATGTGTAACTCATTCTGTCTCCTCCTGCCCACTGTCTTCTGGTCAGCTGTTGATTAGCAGCATTTCTCTGTGACAGCAGCCAGCAATAGTAGGGAGACTTCTGGACTTTGTATTGTCAGACCCTTGTGCAACCTTGGATGGATCTGTGATTGTATCCTTTGCTGCTAAGGCAGTACAGCCTCCACATGTTGGCAGTTTCTCTCCAATTGGCCTGATTAGAAAATGGTGGGCAAATTGTGAATTCTTCAAGATAGCTGCTGTTTCATCTTTCTTAAATTTACATCAAATATTGAGTCTTTTTCATGTCCTATGATTCCTCCATTATAAATAACTTGGCATCTTTTGGTTGGTCCTGTCTTAGGGAATTTGAAGAGGCGAAATGTTGCAGCAACAAAACAGCAGTCACCAGTCACGTTTTCATTACATGAAATTGGCAGTGACGTGGAGGATGGAAGGCAATTTTTTGGGCAAGGATAGGAAGGTCTTTCCAGTCTTTTTTGACTAGCAAAGATGTCACTGAAATATAGCCTCCCACTATGCTTTAACGTTCAATATATCTCCTGCAGCACTTGCTGTTATTAGGTACAAGGTTAATGACATAATTGGATATCACAATATCATAATGCTCATTCTTGATTCCAGCCTCTTCCAGTTTCTCTATGTAGTCATGAACGAAGGTCACATTGGGTGCCTGGAAGCCATATTTTTCCATGTGTTATTCAATGTATTTGTTATCCACTTGTACCTGACCTTCTGTCATGTCTATTCCAGTAACATGTCCCTTCTCACCAACCAACTGACTAACAGCATAGCATTCCACTACCCAGGTCCAAAATTCAGCAGTTTTCTAGACACTCAGAGATGACCAGACCACAGCCATAATACCTCAGGGAGGCTTCCTCGTGTATCTCCTGCAGGGCTTCCCAGATGTTTTTGCAGACCAGCCTGCTGCAGGGACACAGGCATTGGTCTGCTGATACCTTCAGCACCTGCAGGTCTTTCTGGATCTCAGTGTCGCGGGGGATCACCATGTTTCCTCTGTATCCAGGACTTGGGTACCCTGCAGATGGCTCTTGAGGCTAGATGCTGTGTGCTGTGCTTAGCTGCTTAGTTAAGTCTGACTCTTTGTGATCCCATGGACTGTATCCCACCTGGCTCCTCTGTCTGTGGGATTCTCCAGGCGAGAAAACTGGAGTGGGTTGCCATGCCCTCCTCCAGGGGATCTTCCCAAGCCAGGGGTCAAACTCAGGTCTCCTGCATTAGAGGCAGATTCTTTACTGATGGAGCCTCCAGGGAAGCTATATATATTGAATTAAATAAAAACATATTATTAAAGTTAATCAAGCTGTTTCATTCTCCCTTTATGGATGTGGCTAGTAGAAAATGTAAGTTTACAGGTGTGATCCCCTCTTATTTCCACTGGACGATCCTGTTCCATAGAGAACAACAGGATTGTTCAGTCACTCAGTCATGTCTGACTCTCTGTGACCCCATGGACTGCAGCACACAAAGCTTTCCTGTCCTTCACTATCTCCCTGATTTTGCTCAAACTCATGTCCATTGAGTCAGTGATGCCATTCAATCATCTCATCCTCTGTTGCCCCCTTCTCCTCCTGCCCTCAATCTTTCCCAGGATCAGGGTCTTATCCAATGAGTTGGCTCTTCGCATCAGGTGGCCAAAGTATTGGAGCTTCAGCTTCAGCATCAAACCCTTCCAATGAATATTCTGGGTTGATATCCTTTAGGATTGGCTGGTTTGTTTTCCTTGCTGTCCAGATGACTTCAGTTCTATAGATGAGAGTTGGAAGCAAATGGGACCCTCGTGATTGTGTCAGAGGTGAGCAGAAATGGTAGAAGATGGGCTATAGAGTCACATTTATTTATTTTGGGGCTGTACTGTGTGGCTTGTGGGATCATAGTTCCCCTACCAGGGACTGAACCCGTGCCTTCAGCAGTGAAAGCTCAGAGTCCTAATCACTGGACCACATGGGAATTTCTAGGATATATTTTGAATCATAAATGATACAGTTTTTGGGACAGACTGTATTGGAATGTGAGAGGATAACTCTAGGGATTTTAACAAGGAAACTGGAAGGGTGGAGCTGGCATTGATGAGGTCTCAGCATCAGGTATTGAATTTGAGGTGTCCATAGCACAGCCAAGTAGAGATGCTTGGTAGAGAGTTACAGAGGGGAGTCTGGAGTTGGGGGAGAGGGCAGGGCTGGGGAGTGAGCTTGGAGGGGCTGTTTCAAGCCCTGAGTCTACACAAGGACCCCAGGGAAGAGAAGAGGACTGAACCCCCAGTACTCCAGCTCTGAGAGGCTGGAGGAAGAGGAGAAACTGCAAAGCAAGCCAAGAGTGTATGGGGAATGGGGGACTGGAGGACTGATATCCTATAAGTAGAGCAAAGAAAGAGATTTCAGGGGGCAGGAGAGAGAGAGAGAGGCAAACACCAGAGAGAAGAGGGCTCTTTTGTGGAAGGCTGATGGGAATGTCTGAAGGCAGATCCACCAGGGAGGAATTTGGAGGAAGTATTGCTGTAATTTTTTTTCCAAGAAATTAGTGTAAAAATGAACAGAAAACTGGGAAGATAGCATTAAGATTAGGCAATGCATCCAAATGTGAACAGTTGTACCCTTGGGATGATGAATGTGCTTCTTAAAATTTTGTGTGACTTAAGAAAATAATTCCTATAACAACCAGGTTAATTTTAAGCAGAAAAAGTTCTAAAATCAACAGTGGAGTTTGTACAATTTCTTAATAGCTAAACCCTCTAATCAGCTCAGTTCTTAAATACAGAATTGGAAGTTGGGGACTCCCTATGGATGTTTTCAAATTTCCTTTAAAAAATGGAGTGGCATTATCTTTTTTACTTGGGCTGAGACACAATGTTGAATTTCTCCTTAAATTACTAGGAGCTGGCCTGTCTCTAGAATGGACCTGAACAAATTGATCTACCCTCTGTCAATGAAGGGCTTTTAAAAGGATCTTCTTGCCTTTCAGCCTTTTTTAAACAAATATTTTTAATTGAAGGATAATTGATTTACAATATTGTCTTGGTTTCTGCCACACAGCAAATGAATCTGCCACAGGTACACATATGTCCCCTCCCTCTTGAGCCTCCCTCCCACCTTCCACCCCATCCCAACCCTCTAGGTTGTCATAGAGCCCTGGTTTGAGTTCCTTGAGTCATATATAAAATTCCCATTGGCTATTTATTTCACATTGAGTCATACATAAAATCCCCATTGGCTGTTTATTTCACATTGAGTCATACAGAAAATCCCCACTGGCTGTTTATTTCACATTGAGTCATACATAAAATCCCCATTGGCTGTTTATTTCACATTGAGTCATACAGAAAATCCCCATTGGCTGTTTATTTCACATGTGGTAGCGTATGTACTTCCATGCTACTCTCTCCATTCGTCCCACCCTCTCCCCCGACCCCTCATCCTGTGTCCGTAAGTTTGTTCCTTATGTCTATATCTCCTTTGCTGCCCTGCAAACAGGATCATCAGTATCATCTTTCTAGATCCAACACATATGTGCTAAAATATGATATTTATTTTTCTCTTCTGTACTTCTCTCTGTATAATGAGCCTTAGTTTCATCCATCTCATTAGCACTGACCGAATTTATTCCTTTTCCTTTTTATGCCTGAGTAATACTCCACACACACACACACACACACACACATTTCAAATTTCCTTTAAAAAATGGAGTGGCATTATCTTTTTTACTTGGGCTGAGACACAATGTTGAATTTCTCCTTAAATTACTAGGAGCTGGCCTGTCTCTAGAATGGACCTGAACAAATTGATCTACCCTCTGTCAATGAAGGGCTTTTAAAAGGATCTTCTTGCCTTTCAGCCTTTTTTAAACAAATATTTTTAATTGAAGGATAATTGATTTACAATATTGTCTTGGTTTCTGCCACACAGCAAATGAATCTGCCACAGGTACACATATGTCCCCTCCCTCTTGAGCCTCCCTCCCACCTTCCACCCCATCCCAACCCTCTAGGTTGTCATAGAGCCCTGGTTTGAGTTCCTTGAGTCATATATAAAATTCCCATTGGCTATTTATTTCACATTGAGTCATACATAAAATCCCCATTGGCTGTTTATTTCACATTGAGTCATACAGAAAATCCCCACTGGCTGTTTATTTCACATTGAGTCATACATAAAATCCCCATTGGCTGTTTATTTCACATTGAGTCATACAGAAAATCCCCATTGGCTGTTTATTTCACATGTGGTAGCGTATGTACTTCCATGCTACTCTCTCCATTCGTCCCACCCTCTCCCCCGACCCCTCATCCTGTGTCCGTAAGTTTGTTCCTTATGTCTATATCTCCTTTGCTGCCCTGCAAACAGGATCATCAGTATCATCTTTCTAGATCCAACACATATGTGCTAAAATATGATATTTATTTTTCTCTTCTGTACTTCTCTCTGTATAATGAGCCTTAGTTTCATCCATCTCATTAGCACTGACCGAATTTATTCCTTTTCCTTTTTATGCCTGAGTAATACTCCACACACACACACACACACACACACGTGTATCTATGAAGTGAAAAGTCTCTCAGTCGTGTCCTACTCTTTGCAAATCCAAGGACTGTAGTCTGACAGGCTCCTTTGTGCATGGGATTTTCCAGGCAAGAATACTGGAGTGGGTTGCCATTTCCTTCTCCAGTGGATCTTCCTGGCCCAAGGATTGAACCCGGATCTCCTGCACTGCAAGCAGACTCTTTACTGTCTGAGCTACCAGGGAAGCCCATATATATATACTACAGCTTCTTTAATCATTCATCTGTTGATAGACATCTATGTTGCTTCCATGTTCTAACTATTGTAAATAGTGTTGCAGTGAACATTGTGGTACATATGTCTTTTTCAGTCGTTTTTCTCAGTGCCATTCAGTCTTTTAGTGTGAAAGTCAAGGGGAAATTCCTTATGTCAGGATTATTCCCATGTGAATGATACTTAGGCCAGTATTTGGTGCAGCCCCTGTTTTTACTTGATAAGTGATTATTCACAGTAAAATAGTGATAGCCACTATTCACAGAGTGTTCAACACAGGCCAGATATGATGTTAAGAACTTTATCTACATTTATAGATATTAATATAATCAGCATACAAAACTATGAGTTAGATACTCTTATTACATCCTTTTTGATGGCTAAGGTAGCTGAAAGTCAGAGATCACATAGGTGGTAGGGCCAGATTTGCCTGATCGAAGTTCAAGTTCCAGTCTACTCTCAGGGGTGAACAAAACTGGGTGAAACTTCCCTTCCCCGTCCAGGCCCTGCTACCTATGTGTAGGTAGGGAGGCAGTGCAGTGGGGATTCCATTGAGGCAGTCTTTTGGAAGTTTTCAGTCAAGATTTTTGAATAAACAAAAAATACATTTTCTTACTGAAGGAAGAGTTTTTCTGGCTTCAGAGCTTAAAACTAGTCAAGAAAAGTGCTCAGTACTGTTTGTAACCTTGGCCTGTGATAGAGTTTTGGCAAATCCAGCCTCTGGTATCACTAAGAGGAGATCAAGCCCCACCCCCCACCCCCCATTTATCTCTATGTCAGAGAGTGTTGCATCTTAGCAATGGGAGAAAATGTCTTAAAACAAAACAAATTCCTTCAAGAAGACAAACAAAGGAACTGAAATAAATAAATAAAGGGAAAAAAATTCCAGAAACAAAAAGAAAACAAACTGTCCAGGTTGTGTATCCAAAAATTATTCCTGTGGTATTTTCATTCCCCAAATAAAAGACCCTCATACTGTTGAGTTCCATTAAAAAATGTCCTTTGTGAACCACACCGTTGGTGGAAATGGAAATTGGTGCAGCCACTGTGGAAAACAGTATGGAGATTCCTCAGAAAACTAAATATAGAACTACCATATGATTCAGCAATTCTACTACTGAGCATATATCCAGACAAAACTCTCCTCTAAAAGGATATGGCACCTTTATTTTCACAGCAGCACTATTCACAGTAGACAATACATGGAAATAACCTAAGTGTCCATTGACAGATGAGTGGATAAAGAAGATAGTACATATATACAATGGAATACTACTCAGCCATAAAAAGAATGAAACAATGGCATTTGTAGCAACATGGATGGACCTAGAGATTATCATACTAAGTGTAGTAAGTCAGACAGCGAAAGACAAATACCATATGACATCAATTATATGTGGAATCTAAAATATGGCACAGATGAACTCAACGGCAAAACAGAAACAGACTTATAGACATAGAGAACAGACTGTGGCTGCCAAGGGATGGAGGAGGAGGTGGGGATGGATTAAGATTGGTGAATGCAAACTATTCTATAGAGAATGGATAAACAGCAAGGCCCTACTGTTCCCTATTGCACAGGGAACTATATTCAACAGCCTTATGAAAAACCATATGGAAAAGAAGATGAAAAGGAATATATATATATCTGAATCACTTTGCTGTACTGAGACATAAACACAAGATTGTAAATCAACTATACTTTATTAAAAAAAAGAAATAAAATGTCCCTTGTTATCACACAGATTTGATTGTTTTGCTGGCTAGTGACAACCCTATAGAGTGTAAAAATTTTCTACTGTGAGTTCAATAAGTAGAATAAACACTTCCACTGTTTCCTCTAGTCTCCCCTTTATGAAAGGGAGTAATAACATCCTTCACAGTCTGGAGCTAATGTAAGTGTTCAGCATGTTGACCGCCCATAATAAAGTCTTGGTAAATGTTAGCTGACATTAATAATAAATTCATACTAGATGACTGATATAATTAGCATATCAAACACTGGCCTAAGCATCACACCCTACTTCTTGAGCTAAAATACCTTCTTTGTAGGTAATTTGTGTTTGGGAGACGTTTCATAGTTTTATTCTCTTAAATAGGTAAATATTTCTCTCATAATTTGATTTACTCTGTAAGATGAACCCAGTTAATTATTTGTCCCTCTGATGGAGGCATCAATTTTATATATATAAATTTGTATGGATTCAACATTAGTGGAGAAAATCTGAATTGACCAAAGTGGCTGTAGGTTGCAGACTGGAAACATACTCAGGCGTCTAGAGAAAGTAGAGTTTCTTTATGCTGTCCATAAATGCAGTGTTCCTTTAAATTAACTTTAAGTCCTACTAGGTTTAAAATAGTGTGGCCTGATTAATTTGTTAGGTAACATATTAAAAAAAATTTGGGGTGCATTTCAAGCTTATTTTATTATTATTGGCAACATGTTTTGCTGCCCTGTGGCATGTGAGATACTAGTTCCCTGACCAGAGGTTGAATCCTAGCACCCTGCAGTGGAAGTGTGGAGTCCTAACCACTGGACCACCAGCGGAGTCCCAACATATTCAAACCTTTAAGGAACAAAATGTTAGCCTTTTAATCCCCACCTTTCTCCCCTCCGATCTCCTCTCCAAGGTGGCATCTGGTATCCTGGGGTGAAGGAAGTCACATTGGATTTCTGCCCCTCATCTGACAACCAACTCCTTCTACTCCCATCACCCTCCAGAAGCCTCCTTTCCCCCGGATTCCCTGGGCCAGAAGTGGGGATTTTCCTTCCTTTTCTGATCAGATCTCCTACCCAGGCCTGGCTTCTAACGTATCAGATAGATTCTAAAGAAATGTACTCAGACATAAAAAAGAACAAAATAATGCCATTTGAAGCAACAAGGATGGACTTAGAGATTGTCATTGTGAGTAAAGTAAGTCAGAAAGACAAATATCACATGATATCACTTATAATTGAAATCTAAAAAAGCTACTTGTAAATAGGTAAAAATGAACCTATTTACCAAACAGAAATAGACTCACAGATATAGAACTCAAACTTATGGTTATCAAGGGGGGAAACGGGTGTGAGATGAGTTGGGAGATAGGGATTGACATATACACATAACTATGTATAAAATAAGTAACTACCAAGGACCTACTATATAACACAAGGAATCTTATTCAATACTCTGTGATGACCTATATGGAAATAGAATCTAGACCCCATATATCTGTACACAGGAAACTAACTCAAGAATGTAAATCAACTTTCAGCTTAAAAAAAAAGTACAACGTGAGGGTTGTGAGGTAAACTTTATTTGGGGCAAAATGAGGACCTTTGCCCCAGAAGCTACCTCAGCTAGCTCTGAGAATCTGATCCAAAGAGGTGGTGGGGGAAGGATATGTGATTTTGGTGAAGGGGGAATACGTGCAATCAAGTACATATTTTTCCAGAAGGTTTTTACCAATCTTGTGATGCTTTTATTAGTTACAAGGAACAGTCATTATCATGAATGATTTTAGTGTTTTTGTAGATATGGGGAGATACAAGAATTGGGCTCATGAAATCGGCTCCTGGAAATATCTAGCTAATATCTAACCATCTGGAGACCTGTTCTGCCAGGTCCTTTCCCACCCACTCCGTTCCCCTGGAGCACAGAGTGCCTCATTTCTGCTCTCCACCCTCAATTCTTCTTAGAGGATGTTGAACATCAACAGCTACAGCCACACATATTTTAATCCTGTAGTAGATGGCAAGTGCCAATCTGTAGCTGACACAACTATACTTGAATAAAATGTAATTGAAAAAAAGACATGTAGCAAATCCTTTCTTGTCTTTTTTTGCAATGCCTGACTTCTAAGCCTCTGCTTTTGTTAAAGAGTTTGTGGTCTGGCCACCTTCTGCCATGGAGCAGTGAGCCCCAGCCCTGGAAATGAAGGGTTGCAAATGGAAAAGGAGGAGATGGGGTTAAAATGCCTTGATGGAATATTCACACGATGTCATCCCTACAACTGTGTCTTGGAAATGAGTGAGGAGCTGGCCATCCAAATGGCCACATTAACTTGGGTAATTGCCATCTGTAAGTAACATGTGAAAATGGAAGGGTGTATCAGATGGTTCATAACTGCTGTGGCAATAGAATTAACAATGATTAGAAAGCTGACGGGTGGTACACCAAACACCAGGAGTTACAGTGAGCAAACTCAGTCATCATCTGAAAAGGAAGAACACCAAGAGGGCTTGTCAAAATCTGCGTCCACTGAAGTTCCCATATGGATCCAAGATTTTGCCTGTGACTTATACCTGCTTCATGAAGACTATCTGCTTCCTCATACTAGCATCATTTAACATCCCAAGGACAGGGTGTCAGTCAAATTCAGAGAAAAATGAGTAGCTGGAATTAATAAGGGGAATATTGATTTTAATTTGTTAGTTTCCATTCTCCTTGTTATTCAAATAGACCCCTGTACTCTAACCTCCCTACTCACCTTTGTCTGTTCAGCCCTGGTAACTTTATCCCTCCCTCTCTCCCCTTTCCTCCCTACTTCCCTCCCTCCTTCCATTCTCCTGGCTAAAGCCATCAGGCACCAGGGAAACACCCCCTCAGAAACTTTGATTCTCCATCCTCAGCATGACAGTAGACCATGCTGGAAGGTGATGCTGGTCTGTGGCCTGTGTCGTTGCATATTTTGGAGATGAACACTGTTTTGGGACACAAGGAGGGTTTGAGTTGCAGAAGCACTTGGTAAAAGAAAAGAAAAGCTGATTAAGTTGTCAAATTTTCCCTTGAAGACAGACTAATTAAATTGTCAAGTTCTCTCTCTCAGAACACGTGAATACTACAGTCTTACAAAACAGTGTCATTTTCCAATAGTGTTGACACCCATTTTCTCTCTTCTTTTCGCGTTCCAATTCGAAGGACTCACCAATTAGTCCAGTGTTCACAAACATTGCATGTGATGGCTGATGACCATTTTGCAATACTGTATGCATGTCTAGACATAACACTGCCAAACTGATACTCTGCTTTGGCATTTATGTAGATAATGAATACCAGAATCACAAACAATTTTATATATAAATGAATCATTAAGATGTTTAAATTAAATTTTGAAAAAATTAAAAAAAGCTTTAAGTACATTTGATTTTAAAATTTGGTATTTGTTACTTACTATGTTGCCCTAGCTTCAATAGATAATTTTACTTATTTATGAAGAAAAAGAACTTCTTGGGAAATGTAGTAACAATAAGTTAAAATTTTCACTGACATGTTTGAAGAAAATAGGCTCAAATTTTCTGTACATTGAATACAATTCCATTTTTAAAAAACATTCCATCATTACTGATGATGGAAAACAAATGATGTGTAAACCTTTAACATATGATTTTAATAAAATAAAGAGAATTAGAAAAGTAGAAAGACGCAGGATTGGGGTGAAGGGTGGAGGCTTCCCATGTTCTACCAGTCAGAGCTATTCACACAGTTTTTTATTTTTATTTTTTTTAATTTTATTTTTACTTTATTCTACTTTACAATACTGTATTGGTTTTGCCATACATTGACATGAATCAGCTACAGGTGTACACGAGCTCCCAATCTTGATTTTTAAAACTGAAATATACTGGGACTTCCCTGGAAGTCTAGTGGTTGAGACTTTGCCTTCCATTGCAGGGGGTGTGAGTCCAATCCCAGGTTGGACTGTCCAGTCCCACATGCCTCATGGCCAAAAAACCAAAACGTAAAACAGAAGCGATATTGCAACAAATTCAATAAAGATTTTAAAGATGGTTCACATCAAAAAATAACAGTAAAATAAATAAAATGGAAATATACTTAATATACAATATTATATTAATTTCAGGTGTACTACATAGTGATCTGACATTTGCACACATTATGAAGTGATCACCATAAGTCTAGTAATCATCTGTCTCCAATCATTACTGATGATGGAAAACAAATGATGTGTAAACCTTTAACATATGATTTTAATAAAATAAAGAGAATTAGAAAAGTAGAAAGACGCAGGATTGGGGTGAAGGGTGGAGGCTTCCCATGTTCTACCAGTCAGAGCTATTCACACAGTTTTTTATTTTTATTTTTTTTAATTTTATTTTTACTTTATTCTACTTTACAATACTGTATTGGTTTTGCCATACATTGACATGAATCAGCTACAGGTGTACACGAGCTCCCAATCTTGATTTTTAAAACTGAAATATACTGGGACTTCCCTGGAAGTCTAGTGGTTGAGACTTTGCCTTCCATTGCAGGGGGTGTGAGTCCAATCCCAGGTTGGACTGTCCAGTCCCACATGCCTCATGGCCAAAAAACCAAAACGTAAAACAGAAGCGATATTGCAACAAATTCAATAAAGATTTTAAAGATGGTTCACATCAAAAAATAACAGTAAAATAAATAAAATGGAAATATACTTAATATACAATATTATATTAATTTCAGGTGTACTACATAGTGATCTGACATTTGCACACATTATGAAGTGATCACCATAAGTCTAGTAATCATCTGTCTCCGTGCAAAGTCATTACCATATTATGAACCGTATCCTTTACACTGTATGTTACATCCCTGCAGCTTATGTATTGTATTACTGGAGGTTTGTACCTGTTAATCCCCTTCACGTTTTTAACATACCTCTCTCTACTTGTTTGTCCTTTGTACCTGTATGTTTTTACTTTGTTTCATTTTGATT